>JAPPVO010000002.1:79465781-79686837 GCA_030407325.1 Camellia japonica
CTTGGTGATTATATCCTACACCAAATTTATTTATCATGAAGAAGAATTATCATCAATCAACAACTTAATATCCACTTATCCTCTCAATATGACATAATGTTAACCATTTTCTAAGGAATTAGAACTGAGAATTGACAAATACACCATAAACCCACCTGACTCAGCATCTTCATATTCTGATGCCTGAGCGCTGTTCAAGCTTGCTGTATCTGTAGCATGTGAAGTTACTTGGTAGTTGTATGGGTTAAATGTTGAGGATACAGAACTATCCACCTCAGAATTGGGTACAATTTCTTCACTTTCTTGGGAATTGGGAATAGTTTCTTCAGCCTCTTTAATGCGGCTAAAGTTTGCCCTATTTCCCTAATGAGAAAAGAATGACGTGTGAACATTTTAAAGCAAAATACTATTTCTAATGTTTACAAATATTTAGGAATAAAATACAGATTCAAGAGATATGATAAGCAATGACATTCATAGGTGATGGAGATCTGATATGTCAAGTGATACACTGATACCCTATGGCTCAACAGGCAATGCTAGAAATAATCCATGTCAAGTCACACTCTAGAAATTTGACGGGAAAAAAAAATATTATAATTGCTGTCATGAGGTATGCAACACAAGGCTGTAATGAAGTGGATCTGACCTAGAAAATAAAACTCATTTTTACAACCTTGTAAGCTTTGAAATCTTATCAAGGATTGATTCAGGTGTTGTTCAAAACAATCCAAAAATCCACTTTTTCATGACACTTTGTTCAAACAACTCATTGAGATAGGAAGTTTGCAACAGTCCTATTAGGTTCTAGATCAAAAAATGAGACCCATTGGTTTTAGCCATTGAGAAACAGGACCCAATCCAAGTTCGGACTAATTTAAGTTAAATAAACTTAAACTCCAAGTAAAAAGCACAAGATAATGGGGGTATGCTTCCATCTTGATTGTATTCAACCTCTCTAAATTCCAAAACAAGAATTTAATTGAAGGTGTTGTGAAATCTTGACAAAAAGGAAGACTCGCAAAATACCAATACAAAGCTCAATAGACAAAAATAAAGTAAGGGCATTTGATGACACATGCAATTGAACAATTCTAACAAAATTGAAAGGAAAATTTTATAGAACATCTATAAGGTCAACAATACTTTTTGTAATGTTGGAAAATTAAGAAACAACACATTAATCAAATGAGTGTAGCTAATATGAGCATGCTAAGATGAATAGTTGGCAATTGGTAAGATCGAGAAAAAAAGCATTAAAAACGAATACATTTGTGAAATGGTTGGAGTACCACAAGAAAGAACAGACTACGATGCATTGGTCATTTACAATGAGTACTAGTAGATATAACGGTAAGGAAAAATAAGATAATCACTATAAATATAAATACTAGAGGGAAGGGGAGACCTAAACTAATATGAGATGTTGTAGTAAGAGATATGAATTTATTAAATTGAACTGAGCATATAGCCCTTGATAAAGCGGAATGGCAGAAAATTATTCATGTAACCGACTCCAATTGATTGGGAAACAAATTTTTGGTTTGGTTTGGTTATTTTGGTTTTGTGCTACTAGAATAAAACAAGGGGACTCAGCCCAGAGGACCATTTCTAGATATGTTGGGCCTAAGGTTAAAACTTATGGGGCCATAAGGACAACAACAATGTGAAAGACCATATTACAACAACAATGTGAGAGACCATATTACCCCTATTTGCTCAATTGTCATCTATTTGTCCATAGGTCACCTATCTATCCAAATGTCATTTATCTGTCCATGTGTCACCCATTTATTCATCTATCTGTCCACATGTCACTCTTTTATCCACCTATGTGCCCACCTAATCAGCTTATCTATCTAAATCATCACCACCACCATTAGCAACTTTTTTAGCAATCACCGGTGACTTTTCCAACGCTAACGAATTTTTCGGTGACAGTCCGATGGTGGTGGTGTATGAAGATGTAACAACGCAAGGGTGAAAATGGAAATAAAAAATCTTCAAATTAATAATTTGTCCTTCTCACCAAAACTTTTCATTATATCATGTTCTTACCAACAAAACAAATCAATCATTGCAACTAACGCCATAGACACAATTAAACAATTGATGTTGTGATGTCATGGCAATAAGACATTTTAAGAACTTAGATTGATCATTTACCTAACTGAAAACATAATATAAGAAACAAATCCATTGGTGAGATACTAAGGCTAGCATCAACCGAGACAAAGTTAAGGGCAAGTCAAATTACACCAAAAAATAATTACGAAAACCAAATCAAGGGTACAAGAAAAAGCAGTGGAAGGTTCAACCGAGAAAAAGAAACAAGAAAGAAAAAAAAAAAAAAAAGTGGTTTGGTTCAAATACATGATATTCTGCAAGTTAATGGATTGTATGGCCGTTTACTATGTTACATGGACTTCTAAATTTGAGAAATACCTGTGTCAGACACTCGACGCATAAGTAAGGATATCAAATATGTGATTGGCATGTCTAGTTAGAGATGCACCCATTAAGTATGCCTTAATAGTCTAGTTTGCATCATTACTTTGCATAGAACTCCCATTTTGTCTACAAAATACTCTTGTTAGTTTGTAAACACCATTTTATTCTTAAAAATAAAACTAAGTACTTAGGAAATAAGAAATTTAGTTATATATTGGTGTCCGTAGACAAGAAAATTAGAAGAATCCGATACTTGGAAACATATCCGTACTTGACACCCATACCCAAGCCTATGTAATATGGGTCTTTTATAAGGAAGGGTAGCAAACAATAGTTTACGCAGTAGGCTCTCATCAAATAACGTAAGGATTCCACAATTGAACAAAGAAATAAAGAGTATAACACTACATCATACTGGGTCAAAGATTATTCGCATGATCTCTAATTGTTGTTGATATTACAAAACTCAAAACTGAAACTTGTTGCGAAAACCTTGTCATATACACAATACCAAGAAAGTGTACTCTTGACCCTACCACAAAGTATCCTTTTCCTTCTCCTTCCCTTTCGAAGGCATTTGGACCTTTGGGGCTCCATCGAAGGTTGCTTTTATATGTCGAATACAGCCCATGAGAATTACAAATGATAACTTAATTAGGGGGCGACAAGTCCTCTCTAAGTGTGATAGTGAATAAGTTTTTCATTTGCTAATTCACTACAATATGGCCAAAGGAATTGTGGGGTTGATTTTAGCAGTGTTCGGGATGGAGTGGATGTTTCATAGGGATGTGGTAGGGGTAATGCTGAGGTGGTGGGAAGGGAAACGAAGGCAAAAGGCAGATGGTGTGGCATGGTGGCTAGCTGCTTTGTGTTTAATGTGGCTTTGGTGAGGGAACGAAACAAGAGGACTTTTTGAGCTGTAGAGGAGCCTTTGCATAGGCTTTTAAGAGTTTGTATAGTCTATTTTGTCTGGATGGATGTCGGGGAAGGATCTCCCAAACCTCGACCGTTTGTACATTTTGTGGATTCTTTTCACTTATAAGAATCTATAGACCTTTTGTCTTTTGAGAGTCTAGGCATCTTTTGTCAGTGTAGCCAAGGTTGTCACAGTTTAACCTTTTTGTAATTTGGGCACAATCTGCTTTTGATGTTTCTTTTATTAAAATTGCCTTACTTATTAAAATGTATATTAACCGCTTCACTACGGGTTTACCATTCTATTTGGTCCGCATCCACAACTTGCATGTGGTTCACACTCTTTGATCAGATATTTGTCTTGGCTCATTTTCTTGGGGTTAGCAAAAGGCTACGTATGCTGACCATGACCATATTGGCTGGCTTGGTGTCTCTGTCCAGGAGGTTTTTGTCCTGCTCTCTATTGGCTTGAGGTTTTAAGAACCCCTTGTTTTGCTGTACCCTAACCCCCAGCCCCTCCCCAGGTGGGCAACAGATAGGCAACAGGAGAAAAAACAGTAGTTAATAAACAGACGCCGAGAGAGAGAGTATGGAACCTGGTGTTTAATATCCCCATTCAGCTCCACACAAGTTTTTCTTAGCTGGTTTGGATCTTGGAGATTAAATGCAAGAATGAAAAATTAAACCAATGAATTCATGAAATTATTATTGAATCTTTCTTAAAGCTTTGTTTTACTTCAACAGTTCATGTTAAAGACAGTTCTAAAGAAAACGTATTAGTTTCTTAAAAGAGTAGCTCCTGCCCAAGTTACCTGATAATTGATCCATTTCTTGCTGTCGGTTTACCCAGTATGAACCAACCGAGTCCATTGACCAAGCATATGTCCTAAATCAATTTTCAAAACATCGCATTGTACAGGATACATGACAACTGTTAAGTTGGTTCAGAGAGCATTCAACAGTTCATGTTTAAGACAGTTTAAAGAGACCATAAGTAGTTCCTTAAAAAGAGTGGCTCCTCCCCAAGTTACTTGATAATTGATCTATTTCTTGCTGTCAGTTAACCCAGTATGAACCGACCGAGTCCATTGACCAAACATACGTCCTGATGAAATTTCAAAACATTGCCTAATTCTACATGATTTGGTGCTAATAAATCAGAATACTGTTGTGGTTCCCAAAGATATAGCCTATCAATAATGACCGATTAGCAGATTATAAAGGAAGGTGTGTCACTTCAATGAAGATATTAGAAACTGGAAAATTAAAATAGAATAAGAAACCAAAAGAAAAATGCCTACAGATAATATTATATCTGAAACATGAAGTACTAAAACCCATGGAGGAGCTTTCCAAATCATAGAAGTGCTACCAAGTCGGGAATCTTACAAGTAACATGAACATTGTAATGACCATTAGTCCAAAAAGAAACTAGCACTGATGTGAAAAGTTGGGCAACAAAACACATTAGATTATATTTTGTAGCAAGATTCCAATACATGGAAGTTATACATGCACAAGAAACCTTGAAACAAAAGAGGTGGGAAAGCTAGAAAGCGATGTTATTCTAAAATAGCCAGCATAATGTATAATATATATTGGCTCAAGAATCATCTGATACAATATACAAATTATCAATTGTGAATCTCTTCAATGAAGAAACAAAGAAAGAATAGAATAAATTCGTAACCTTTACTTCGCGGTAGTGGACAAGAACAATGTTCGAGCGCTCCCTGCAGCAGGTGTCATCCAAATAAGAAGCAAATGAGAATGTGCAGCAAAAGCCCTTCCAAAGTAACAACTAAGAATACAAAAATGGTCAGATTTTCATTAACTTCCATAAATTGATTCAATTTTCAAGGTGTAGTCAATTTCATGAAAGTTCATACAAGTTAACATGAGTCTACAGCTATAGACATGGCTGAAATTCCAAAAATTAAAATGATTAGTATGACAAAGAAAACGGGAGAAACTTTAAACCATATTTCATCTTTTTTCCCTCACAGACAAAGGTAATGGGACTTCCAAAGCAGCAAAACTGTTCCAGAAGCAGATATAACTAACGAACCAGATTCTACTCAGCAATTGATGTTTATTCAATGCTAAATAGTATCAGAGGACTGTACTTATGTCTGTGCATGTACAAGAAGCTGCAAGTAGGCATTTACATTCAATCAACCTTTATACACTAATACTAATTAACAGATAAACTTTGTATTAAAAGCAATTGCCCAGAGGTGGTCCATAATACAGACAGATTTATATGTATGTGTGTATATATATATATATATATAGAGAGAGAGAGAGAGAGAGAGCAAAGTGCAAAGATTTGACAAAATAAACACAAACTTAGATAAAAGCAAGGCAAACTTTTAGACACTCACTCTTCAAGCAACCAATAGCTTCGCCTCTGGAAATTTTCATTTTCTTCTCCATGGGCATAGTAGCAATGCAACACATCAACACTCCCAGCCTGAAAGGACATTATACAAGCAAATTACTTTGGAAGTGTAATAACAATACACAGCATGAACTATTCATTATATCATATAGTGCAAAATTCCTGAAAGTCACAAACTTCTGTCTGGTGTAGACAAAATCAACTTAAAAAATAAAAATTGCCTTCAACAAGCATCATCCTTTCGCACAAACCTTGAGCCTCTCATGAGCTTCCTTCACTGTCTTTCCATCTTTCTTCTTCCTCCA
The DNA here is from genome assembly GCA_030407325.1 of Camellia japonica. Classification (NCBI taxonomy): domain Eukaryota; kingdom Viridiplantae; phylum Streptophyta; class Magnoliopsida; order Ericales; family Theaceae; genus Camellia; species Camellia japonica. The sequence continues at coordinate 79,471,854 of JAPPVO010000002.1, forward strand.
GTTATGGCCATCTTTTCCGAAGTATCTCAACACCTTCCGATCAAAAAGAAAAAGTGAACCACCTGAAAAGGGACATGCACGTCAAGCCAAGATACTTTGAAGATATGAGAAAATGCCCTCTTCTATCCAACAAAATTTAATGGGAAAATGCCCTAAATGAAGATAATGACACATTTAGATCACAAACATGACAGCAATAAATGCACCTACAGCTTCAAACCATGTTATTATCTATGAGTTAAACATAAGCTGCGTGCTACTCCTAACTATCTAGAATTATCAATTACAGAGAGGAAATAACCAAGGCAGCTAATTTAAAACTAAAAGGCTCTTGTAGTGAGGATAAAAAGGCAGGACTAGAAGAACCAAGACAGACAAAAAAATTTCAAATGACAAATAAGCATCAATGCCATCTGCAGAAAATAATGCAATTCCATTTTCCAAGCCACAAGTTGTGTGGAGAATGATGTCCTAAGCAGAATATAAACTCCCAATGGGTTTAAAGGAAACAAAAATCGAAAATGAATTTCAACAACAATCAATGTTGAGGCGAAAATGAGATAACACTAAGTGCTAGTTGGATCTCAATATCTCATTGAATTTGAAAGAGGTTACAAATGGGAATTTCAATGATGATGTCAGTCAGAACCAAAAGATAATTATATTTAGCAATAAAACATATAAAGGAACAAAGAGTGGAAGTTTAACATAGAGAGTTGGGGGAAAAAAAAAATAGAAACAATTATGCAGACAAAAAGACCCAAGAACAAGGGCATGAAAATAAAGAGATATAAATAGGCAACGCGGGATAGCTGTTAGAAGTGAATAACAACTTGAAAAATGCAAGGGACAAAAAGTTGATCATCCTTCTTGGCCTTTAGAAAGTGTGCCAAAGGCAAATACAAGAAAAATATTTGAAAATAAGAGTTTAAAGACGTTAAATATAAAGAAATTACTGCTTCTCAAACTTCCCAGTTTTTCCCATACTGAACTTCTCCACTTTGAATTTACGTGTAAATGATTGACTACCTACAGCATATGTTACAGAAGTGTTGAGGAAATAAATGGCATCACACAAGTTGCAATACAGATTTGATCTTGGGTGTTAAAAAAAATGATCTTGGTTGTTAAAAAAAATGAAGAAGAAGAAGAAGAAGAAGAAGAAGAAGAAAACAATAGAAAATAAAACAAAAACAAATGAACTACAAACAACTTGACCAAAACAGAGTTTTATGCAAGAAGAAATTTTACCAACAGATCATTTTTAACACTCCAATCCATCTAAAAGATAATATGAAAATCATGAAAGAACTTTCCAATAAATTAAAGCAAAAAAATGATGCCAAATGGACAAATATTTCTTGTGTTCTTGTTTGGTTTGAGGTTTATTGGTTGGGGATTATTTTGTCATTTCCTATTTGGGGAATTGATGATCTTGGTTAATTGCTTTTCTTACACTTAAGTCAATTTCATTGTTCAAGTTTTGTGTTTACAGTTTGTATAATGTGCACATTTCTTTTATTACATCTTACCCTTCCCATGTCCCTCTTTTGTGGAAGCTCTTTTTGGTTAGTGACTAAGTAGCTTATGTTTCAAGATTGTTGACTTCTATTGAGTTAATTATTGAACTTGAATTTTTGCTTTAAACTGTGAGATGAATATTTCTTGTGTGCATGTTTATTTCTGTACTTATTGACTGACTGAATGCAGCTAAGAATCATACTTGGAGGCTTATTTGCAGGCTCTGGAGCAATACGAAATTTTTTGTAATTTTGAAGAATTTCACAAATTTCAGCAGGACGTAGCCATCGATGTTGGGCCTCCAATAGTATTTGCTCAATATCTGCATTCAACCACAAACTCAGTTAATAATCTGCTGACTTTCAAATGCCCAAACAGAAAGGAAGCAATGAAATAAAAACTACTAAACTACCAGGTTTGAAACAATGTTCAAATCATCTAGTTTTATAGAAACACATATTTCTCTAATTACTGTAACAGTTAGAACTTGAACATTTGGCACATTTCCAACTAATTGAATACTTTCTCTGGCTTCTAAACCATTTATTTCTGCAACCATTTCACCACCTAATGCCCTCTGTTTCTAATCCATGGTTTCATAGTCCTTTGCTCCCAAATGACAAAAAAAAAAAAAATTCCTAATTTGATCTTATTCCAACTCTGCAACTCCTTTTTTACTCCTATCAGGTTCTCCAATGCCTTGGGCCATTCCAAAATGTATTTTGATTACTGGTGATTGGGATTTAAATGTAGGGCAGGGCCAGTGTTCAAGCTTATTCTAACAACTTAAAAGATGCTTTGAAATAAGAAGGTTTTTAAAAATTATGATGACACTGATTAATCCATTTCTCTTAAGAATAAAGATTTGGGCCTCGAATTCCCCTGCCCCGAATGCCCCTAATGCCCAAAACGACGTCGTTTTGGGCATTAGGTTTTTTTTTTTTTTTTTCTTTCTTCTTCTTCCTCCATTTTCGGACTGAACCAGAGGGGAGAGGGAGAGAAAAGAAGAGAGAAAGAGAGAAACAGAGAGAGAGAGAGAGAAGAGAGGTCGCCAGCCGAGGTCGTCGCAGCCTCCGACCGCCGCCTCCTCCGAGCTCGTCGCCTCCAAGCTCGCAGCCCCGCCGAGCTCGTCGCAGCCTCCGACCGCCGCCTTCGGCCCCGCCTCCGCCTCTCCTCCCCCTGTGAGTAGGCCCCCTCCAGTCCTTCCTCCTCCTCCTCCTCCTCCTCCTCCTTCTGCTGGAAAAAAAAAAAAAAATGGAATTTGGGGCATTCGGGGGAGCTCAAATTCGAGCTCCCAATCAGTTCTGTATTGTGTCTTGTAAGTTCCCCACCTCGTAAGAAAAAGACAATTATTTTTATAAAAAGAACACAAGACACCTTTTCACTGAATTCAATGCTCTTTTTATTGAAATCAACACACTTTTTAACACTTTCACCAATTTTCAAGGAACTTTTAAATTAATCCCAATATTAAACAATGCCAAGAGACACTCATTTAGCATTTGCCCCCTCTCTTTTTTTTCCAACAAAAACATATTATCAGCGTACCTCCACATAACCAGGGTCAAAGTTTATCAAATATCTTTTCCACTCGAAAATTCATCGAATGCTTGCTTCTCAAATAGTTTTCAAGAAATTAAATAAATCCAACTCCATAGACTCCACTCCACATATAATAACTACACATACATCTATATACAGAGAGAGGATTATTGAGAATCGATTCTATAATAAGGCCTCGTTTGGGAACCTCCTTTTTAGTCAAAAAGTTAAAAAATTACTAAATTAGCCAAAAAGCCAACAACCCACACCAAAAAGTCAAAGATTCTCTTTTCTCTCTACTTTTTGCACATCTTTTCGTAAAAAGTCAAAAAGTCATCCCAAACATACTAATTTTTTTTTACTCATATTTTAGCTAAATAACCAAAAAGTTACTAAATTAGCATGTTCCCAAACGAGGCCTAAGTTAGACTAAGTGGGTGTTTGGGAAGAGGATTTTTTTTTTTTTTTGTAGATTTTTTTAGTTGTAGAACTATTGGAGAATTTTTTTTTTTTTTTTTTTTTTTTTTGTGTTTGGAAGATAATTGGATTTTTTTTATGATTGGATGTAATGTTTGTGAGATAAAAAAGAAAATTATTAGGAGGTTTGATGTGATATTTTATTTGGATTGATTTGATTTTGTAACTAATTTGTCTTTTTAGTGGCAAAAAATAAAAAAATAAAAAAAACCAAAAACCAAACGTCCCAAACACCCCCATAAAATTTCTAGCAAACTAAAACAAACACATATAAGATCAACTAAGATCAACAAGCACATACATGAAATTGTAGAAGACAAGCCAGAAAAGGAAACAAATTTTTCTCAACAACTAACCTAATTGTTGAGTGCCGAGACTGTACCGCCGAGGCTCCGCCATGAACTGAACTCGCTCGCTCTTTTTCGTCTCTCAATTTCACTTCGATCTCAGAACAACTCCGCCATGAACTGAACTCAGAATTTTGCAATTCAGAGGTCGTTCCTGAGCTTTTGAAGCGAAGACTTTGAAGAGAGTGATCGAATCGAACGAATGGAAATCGAATCACAGATTGGCAATCGTGGTGTGTGATCGAGATCGCGAGCACAATAAAAGTAGGAAGTGTTTTTGAAAGGAATCTACGGAGGAAAATCGGGGAAAGAGAGCCGCCGAAATGGAATTACAGTCGCCACGTTTGGTAACCCTCCATTTTAGTGAAAAAGAAAGGGGTCAAAAAGTTATTAAATCGGTTAAAAAGTTAATAACTCATATCAAAAAAAATTAAATATATATTTTTTTTTATTTTTTTATATCTTTTCGTAAAAAATCAAAAAATTACTCTAAACATATTAATTTTTTTTAACTCATATTTTAATCAAGTAACTAAAAAATTACTACTGGTTTGGCTTAAGCTATATAAATCAAAAAGTCAAAAAATTACTTCAAAATCCAAAAAGATATCACTATTAAAAAAAAAAAAAAAAATCAATTTTTTTCAAACATTCCGTACACACCGAATTGACTCTGCATGCTGCTGTGTGCGGCATTTTCAAACAAAAGAAATGATTGGGTGATTTTTACATACACTGTTGTTCGTATCATGGGGCTATCACAGGTCCCGTTTTGATAATCTGAACCGTCAATGTGTAGAAATTGTCGAGTACTATATGTCTACAAAAAATCACATCAATCGGATATCAATAACTATATGATCAAATCAGTTATGTACAACAAATGGATGGTGTTATAATTAATGATTGAAAAATAAATAAATCTGATCAGATAGCTATCGATATCCGATTAACGTGATTTTTTACAGGTACATATTGTTCGACGAGTTATACACATTGAACGGTTCAGATTATTAAAATGGGACCTGTGATGACCCCCACGAGTCAAACAAAACTGTCCAGTTCTTTGTACAAAAAGTAGCCAATAATTTTCAACTCCAATTCAACTCCAACCGGTTGTACGGCTGGGCCCACCCCTATCTAATCATCTCCTACACACTTTTTTTATATAATTTTTTAATACACATTTTTTCATAAAAAGTCAAAAAATTAACCTAAATTTCATATTTTTTTTTGTCTTTTTTAATTAAAAAGACAAAAAGTACACTTTTTAGTAACACCTCAAACCAGCCTTAGCGTGTTTCGAGGTGAGGATAGCTGTATCGCTCTTTAGTTCCACGAACTTTCTCACTTGTGGTCTGACGTAAATGTTGGGGCATGATAACGTGTTGCTCTACCTTCCACGATGGGGCGTTTTGGAAAGGTAATAAAAAATCAGTTTTTATAGACTTCTCGATTTTTTTTTTTTTTAACCACGTCATCCCCTTATTTTCTTTATATAAAAAAATTAAAAAATCAAAAAAAAAAATTTATTTTTTATCAACTTTTCAAAACACCTTCTACATACGATCAACAATAATGATAGGCACCACTAATTTTTGTCATAAGAGAAAAAATAAAAAAAATATATAAATATAAATACACATATCACATTATATATAGATGCACTCTTTGTTATATTATTCAAATTCTCCTTAAAATTTTAAAATTAAAATTCCCAATTTTTATCAGTACAACTAAAGGCCTACGGGAGAGTCTTTCGCTAATGAGAATCAAAATCGTTTTTGAGCAAATAGTTGATTTTTTTTTTTTATTACAAAAAAATCTATAAAAAGTAAAAAGATGATAAGACTTAGATAAGTTAAACAAATGAAAGGTAAATTATTTGAAAGTATTTAAAAGAGGATAAATCTATTCAGTCCCACAACCTTTTGAATACTCTCAAAAGTCTACTATGTATTTTTCTTGTTCATTTTTCTCTGTGTATTTGTTTTTCTTTATCTCTTTCTCTTCATGATTTTCGGTGATCAGTGATTATGCTTTACTTTTTCTCTTTCTTTTTCTAATATATAGTCATCAGTGACCGACGACCATCATTGCTTGAGATTCATCGACAACCACCAACTATCGACTCCTTACTTCACTCTCACTGACAGCGAAAGAGACGAGTTTCCGACAAAGAAAATGAGTATATCTACTCAAATCTGATGTAGATTTACTTAGATTTATATCAAATCTTACATGAGAATCCGACTAGATTTAAATCAAAAATAGTTGCCAAAATACAATATTCTCTCTATATCTGTTTCTCTCCTTCGATTTCTCAATTTTTTTACATTTTCTCTACTACACACCTCTATTTTTCTATTTTAATGGAGAAAATTTTCAAATTCTGAATAAGTTGTTTTTAAGTTTTAGTTACAGGCGGTGAAAACTGAAAAATTTTACAGTTTCAGTTTTTTTTGTGCTGAAATAAATAATACTTTAAAACTATAAAATTTTACAGTTTCATAACATGTTTTTTAGTTTCATTAATAAAGATAAATGCTTAATAGAATCATACTTTAAAACTGTAACATTTTACAGTTTCAAAACTTACTTTACAGTTTGATCAATATTTAAAATTATTTGTTTAAATCCTACAAAAATTAAAAAATAATATATATTTTTTTCCATTGTTGTTTGTTGTTGTTATGTTTTTTTTTTTTCCTTTTAATTTATTAATATTTAGCACATTTTGCTATATTTTTCACTATAATTTATCCATTTATTCTTTTTTTTTCGGTAATATTCTGGACATTCAGGTGAATCTCCGATAATTTCTCCATTTAGTCCAAACTTTTTTAGCCTAGTTTTTTGATTATTTGATTATTTTAACCTAGTTAAAAAAATTATATTTGTAATGATAGTTAGTAATTTTTTTAAAAAAAAAATTGATTTGATGGTTGTGAAAGAGAAATGAAATGATTGATTTAGACGTGATATTTTGTTTTATTAATTATTTTAATCTCTTTTATCTTTATTGACTATTTTAACCAAAAAAAAGTTTACGCCAAACAAAGCCTTGACGTTCCTTAGGCACCATCACGTGATGTTTCGAGTGTATTGTGATTGGTGGAAATGATAAAACTCGTGATTTTATGTTAAATAATTGTGAAATACCAAAGAAATGATAGTTTTTAATTGGTCAGAAACATGACGGATCCGCCTCCTTTCCCACGTTCTTCTCTCTAGCACTCTCCTATACTATTCACACAATTAAAACATGTGGTAACCAAGGATCCAATGGCGAGGGAGAGGCCACGTTTTGTGCATGCAGTCAACCGGTGCAACACTTGTCTACCGCGATTGTGACACCCGAATCTTTTTAAATTTAATACTGCGAATTCCTTGTTATATCAACAAAAGAGAGAGAGAGAGAGAGAGAGAGAGAGAGAGAGAAGGTATAATATTTTAGTAAGCGGTAAATGATATTTTTATAGTTGGGTGGTGAGATTTTTAGGCGTGAACCTAACATATAATCATATGTAATTTCAAGAAATCATAGCCTTTAGAATTGGAACAAAATAATAAAAATTAATTAAACATTTGATTCTATAATTATACGTGCCAAAATGAATTCCAAATTAAAAGTATGATTGCTACCAAAACATAACAAGATAGTAAATATATTGTTAGGGGCTAATTCAAAGCAATTATAAACATATATGTTAAAATACGGGACCATTAAAATTTATCAAAAATTAATATATGATTAGGCCAAGTAGGTGGCACAACAAAGGAGTTCAAACCATTGGTAAGGCCACGTGTAAGGAAAAGTAGGGCTTAAGACACAAAACAATGCCACCTGAGAGCTTGATGTTGTAACACCTGTACAGTAATCAAGTAATGAGAAAATTTGCTTGTTAAGCAAGCATGTGAACCAAGTATAAAAGGGGGAAGGGTGAAAGCGTAGGAGGCAGGTGAAAAATATATATATATATATATATATATATATAAAGACAAATAAGAGAGACAATATAAGCTCGGTGTGTGACTCGGAGCATCAAGTGGGATACATAGTAAGGAATTAACATTAAGGTAAGTTATATTATACCTTGAGTTACCATAATATATTTTATATATGTCTTGAGTTACCATAATATATTTAACGAATGTTTTGAGTTACAACAAATTATTTTATATAATTTATGTTTTATGGTTATATTAATGTTTTAATTATGTGGATTATTTTCTGAACTTTATTTGCTTAAATTGAAACCCATGGATATGTTTGTTTAAATTTTAGAAATTATTTGACAAAGAATTTATAAACAATTATGTTCTGTAAGTACCACCACGGGAGTCCCGCGCCTTGAGGGACTTAAATAAACCATTGGCCCATGTTTGGCCACTTTGTGGTCCTCTGTTTGTCATGGATACATTGACCCCTGTTCTGTTCTGGTCTGTACCGTGGTTATAGTTAATTACGTAATTTTTATTTCAATTTCTCTCACTTAAATAATTTATTTATACAACTTAAATTATGTTAATGTTTTAACTTAAATAACCATCCATGGCTATTTTGTGCCCATATACTCACAGTATAATATTTCTCACTCTGCTATGTGTTTATAGTTGTTACCCCTTTTAGGTGACGAGACTTAGCATGATCAAGATGGGGGATAAACCACAGTATTTTTTTTTTTTTGTACTATTTGTATTTCTAATTGGACACCTGGAATAAAATAAAAGCCCAAATGACTATGTTTGTTTCCTTTAAATAAACATTTGGTACCCAATTATTTTATTTTAATTTATTTAATTTATCCACTTGCGCTACGACTACAGAATTTTTAGAATTATTTTATTTTTATCTTGTTATGACACCGAGCCTTTGGATATCAGGTTTGAGTCGTGACAAAAGTGATATCCGAGCTTTACAAATAATAAAAAAAAAAACAAAACCCTCTGTGTCTATTAATAATATATATATATATATATATATTTGTCATAAAATAAAAATAAATAAATACTATATTTTGTCCAACATCATAATTGTTTAATTATGTATATATTGTGTCCAACATGATTTAATTAAATATTGGGTAGGCTAAGTTTTCTTGTGTTGTATGACATGGCACACCAGGAAGAATTGATTTGGTTCAAGCCCCAGGGAGCGCATCTGACCCCTAACTTATTAGAGGGATGGGGGGACTCAGAAAGCACTATCGGACAGACCCACTCCGACCTTGACCGACTCATGGGGAGGCCAGTATATTTGCAGGCCGACCCTGACGAGGACTACCTGTTTTGGAGACTTAGTCGAGCTAGCACCTGAGAAAGATGCATTGGGCCAACGCACATCGTCGGATTAGTACATCGGTATTTCTTGGTTACTCCCTGACCCCCAGGCTTTGCCAAGAGGAGAGAGAATATATACCCTAGCAGCCACATTCGCACTACTACACCTCCTCCACAGCACATTGTCCAAACCCTAGCTGTAGACTACATTGACAGTACCACATACTTAAAGATACCTGTGCGGCTCACTAGGCGGCAGTTTTGGGGATATGACCATGGTGTACTGACCTACATGGTCCAGGTAGCTTGCCGCTATTTTGGGATTGAGCTCAATGGATGGGAGTTTGAGTCCCTCGTGTAGCAGGAGTTCCCATGGCTGTTCCACGGCCTAGCCTTCTAGAGCCAGTTTTCGTAGGGGCTCAGTGACCTATTTTAGGAGCATAACCGAGAGATGTCGCCGATCTTTTTTTTTTTTTTTGAGCTGACAATGACTAGTCTAATCCTTATGTTTTTGTATTAATAGGATTAACACTCATTTTTTACTATATTTTAAGTACGTTGTACTAATATGTTTTCTTTTGCATAAGTAAAAATGATATATGTTATAGTAACTTGTACTGTTATAATATCTTGTGAATCATAGATAATTAAATGTATACTAAGTGGTTCAAAAAAAAAAGAAGGGGAGAGTCCACTAACCATTTTTGCCTTGTAGTAATGACGAATGATGGAAATGAAACCAAATCATCGGTCAGTGATATTGATCCAATGGAGCAAATCATGAAAAGAGCAGTTACTAATTTTTTGCGAGCCCTACAAACCAACATTAATAACGGATTGCCTGAACGACGAGAAGAGCTAACTACTTTAAAACAGTTCCCAGACTTGAAACCTACCATATTCATCGGCAGTACAAACCCACTAGTGGCAGAAGCTTGAGTCAGAGATATGGAAAAAAAATTCCGAGTGCTACCTTGCACAGAAAGACAGAATGTGACTTTTGCCACTTCAAGGATGATGCACAAGAATGGTGGCTTTTTACCTTGGAGAAAAAAAATATTGTGACTTGGGTAAGATTCTTGGAAGTATTCTATGAAAAATACTTTCCAGATTCGCTGTGGGAACAAAAGGCAGCAGAATTCATACATCTAAGGCAAGGAACCATGACGGTAGCTGAATATGAGAGCAAGTTCACACAACTGGCTCGATTTGCGCATACGTCATCCCCACCGAAGCTCGAAAAGCTAGGAAATTCGAAGTAGGATTGGATGTTGAAATCAAGGACAGGTTGGAGGTTTTGAAACTACAAACCTATTCGGAGGTGGTTGATCGAGCATACATTGCGGAAAAAAGGATTAAAGCCTTGCATTTCGAGAACCAAGCCAGAGGAAGCGATTTTGGGAAAGAGATAACAGAAGACCTAGTGTCGCGCCTTCTAAGAGGGTAAATACGGGCACAACCAGTTGTAACAAGCCCGCCGGGGGGGGGCCTCGCTACAGTTCGGACTCGATTGTTGTCACGGTTCGTAATCTGAACCAAAGAGTCCAAATCCCGCAAATCATTTTGAGAAAACAGATTTTTGAAAGAAGTGCCAAACATGGACTGCTTTGCCAGATACAGAGTCGCCACCTAAATATTTTATTTTTTTGGGAAATTTAGGAAACCCTAACTCGTTGCCTAAGGCCACGTGTCCGTCATCACCAAAGTTGCCTTGGCTCGGGAATTTGGGTACGATTGGGGAAGGTCACTTCGTGAGCACCCCCGCTCGCCCGATCAAAGATCGGCCTCTACTAACCATGATATCTAGTTTTGAACACATTGTGCGCTCTTATTCCGGTTATTAGCCTAGATTTACTACGTGATGCGCACAGCATACAAGTATAGACTGGATCGCCTGAATTGGAACAAAACATTTCATGTTTGTTTGTTTGAAAATGGTTTGATGGTGCTACCCGCAAGTAGGCTAAGACGTGGATTTGCCACCCTCGGGTGGGCTTAGAAAACATGATTTTGCCACTATCTAGTGGGCTTAAAACACACATTTGATGAATTGTTCCAATTCAAATAACCCAACCTTCACCCACAGGCATCTAGGCAGTTATATCACATAAGCAAATAGCCTCATGGTAAGCATGCTATTCATGGCAGTCACTCACACGCATGCAAGGATGCTAAAGCATAAAACTCACCGAGTACTCCAAGCCAAAACAGAAACCGATTAGAAATCCATACATGATCCTAAATATACAGAAATGCCTAATGCAACACATGCAAAAATGCAACTATAACAGGCTTGGCTACTCTAAACATGGCGTATGGAATGCTACAGCTAACATGTATTCAACTTAGAATTGAAATACAAATGCAATTAGTATGATGCGCCGAGCCCGGTGCATGCAAAACAGATGAATGAATGCAAACATGCTATCATACTATATGCTAATTGAAACATGCCCTAATCTAACCATCATAAGCAGGTAAATAAAAGGGAAGAAAGACGTGGGGTTGGAAGACATACATCACACTCACGCACACTTATTACAATTATGCCCTCGCACAGAGGGTCCGAATAAAATAATATACAGTCCCAAATGAATAGTACAGTCCAAATGAATAATACAGTCCAAATATGTACAAATCCCTAATTAATTAACAAATTAACTAAGGAAAGCAATAAACTAGCATGCAAGCTAGGGACTGCCTTGACTCTTCTCCAGATGATGAATGATGCATGTCCGGGTTGCCTTGCGCGGAAATCCTTGGCGATGCCCCAGTTAGCCTCTGTTTGCACTTATTCTTGGAATGCGTGCCAAGCTTCGGAAGGCTGCTGATTCTTGTTTTGCTGCAACAGAGAGCAACAAAGGGGCATGGTAATGTATTTTCACAATATGTATGCATGTCTCGATCTTCGTGCCACCAATCACGCATCTCGATGCATGATGGCCGAGGAGTCGAATTGCACAACTCAATATGAAATGAATGCACATGAAAACACAACAAGACCTAACTCCATCATGGATGATCCGGAGTGTCGGTGACTGGGGAATTGAGACACGTTCCGTCACTCGGAGTACGAAACGTACCTCGTTTCCCGTGCTCGGGCTAACTCCTATCCCGAACACAATGCAATATGCATGACATGCATGAAATGCAACTAAGATACAACCTAACATGCAACATGCTATGAAATGGCATACACGATGCACGAGGTAACATGGCATACGCAATGCGCTAACATACAGCCTAGCATACACAATGCTATGGAATGAAATGGCATACACGATGCATAATGGACTTACACCAACATGAGTGGACCTCAGCCACACTCACATAAGAGGCCATTAGATGGAAATGAGACACTCGAAATGCGTACACACGTGCACGCAAACCGAGGACCGACCCTAAGGCACGAAATGCCACTCTAACATGACATGGCAAAGCATGGAATATGGAATATTAGCATGCAAATTTCAGAGGCAATAAGTGATGCAAAACAGCCCCGAAAGATGGCAAAATGACACCCGATGCATGGAATAGGTCCCGAAACATGGAATTAGGCATACGAAATGACCTATGACTATGCAATGCATGCATTATTTGAACATGGAATGTGAAGAAAGAATCAAGACAGCCCAAAAATAAGCATATGTACAGTTCTAAGCAAGCCCAAACAGCGAACGCAAATGGGGCTAAACTAGCATGCAAAAACGGTTCCGAAAGCAAGATAATGAAGCAAGTGGCAGCTGCTGACCCTAAACAGATAAGGGCCCTTTTACAATGTTGAATAGGGGCCCAAAATATGATGTTTTACAGTTTACCACAAGCCACAAAAACAGACACAAGTATGGAAAAACTCTCATGCAAAAAGTGGGCCTAAAGGAGGACAAAGAAGTAAGTGATGCATGCCGGCTCCAAAAAGATGAAGGTCCTTCAACAAAGTTGAAGAGGGACCTAAAATATGACCTTTTACAGTTGATGATTAAACCCAAAACAGTGTAAAAGTATGCTCAAAATACTATGCAAGATAAGGCCAAAAAGAGAGCTATAACACAAAGTATAAAAATGATACTTCAAACAGCAAAAGACCCTTAATGAAACATGAAGAGGGGGTCAAAATAAGTCTATTTACAGTTCGGACCAGAGCCCAAAAACAGAAGCACAAGGGGCTAACAAAACATGCAAAAATAAGGCCAAAAGAGAGATACAAAGGCAAGTGGCAAATGGAAGCCTCAAACAGTAATAAGCCCTTCAACAATGTTGAATAAAGGTTCAAAATAAGCCACTTTACAGTTTATGACAGAGCTCAAAACATTTTATACATAGGCCAAAAATAATATGCAAGAAAATGGCATACAAGGGAGGTAATGAAGCAAGTGCAAAAAGGAAGCCTCAAACAGTGAGAGGCCCTTAAACAAACATGAAATAGAGCTCAAAAAAATGCTATTTTTAGTTAAGGTCGGAGCTCAAATATGCAAGAAAGTATGGCTAATGTATTGAGCAAGAATAGGACCAAAAAGAGGAGAGAAGGACTTACCCTTGAAGACTCAACTTTAGCAACCTCTTGGCACAAGAAGTGGTGTTCCTCAGCTCTGGAAAACAGCTCCAAGTGGCTGGAATGGAGGTTGGAGAGGTGGTGCTATGTGGTGTAGTGTAAATGATACAAGGACCCTAAAGTTTGGAGTCTTGGAAGAGAGGGAAATGGAGAGTGTATGCAAGAGAGCTCTAAAGCAATTTTCTAACCCCTCAAAAACTAGCTGGAGTGCTGCTTATATAGACAAAAAAGGGTGGAAAAGAGGAGGAAAAAATGGAGGGGAAAACTAATTCAAGTTTCCCCCCAAAAGGCCAAACCCTTGGACATAAGGCTTAGAGGAAAACAAAATTCACTTTTAGGACACACTTGGGGAGGGGGTTATGGTCGGCTAGCTAAAAAGGGCAAAAAATCATTTCACCAGCTAGGTGGCCGGCCGGCTAGGTTTTCTGGCCGGCCAACTACTTTTAGGACAAAAAAATGGGCTGCCAGAAAGAAATGTGGCCGATGGGTTATTGGGAAGTCCAATGGTGGCCATTCAAGTATCCAAATTGAAGCCCCGGAAGTTATCTTTCCAATGGCGCAAACCTTGCATCAAAATTCGTCCTGTGGAAAAAGTTATGCCCTTTTTGGTGAAGCCGCGCAGATTTCAGTCCAACCGGAGTGATGCCCCACTTCAATCAACCATATCTCCTCTGTCCGGAATTGAATTTAGGAGATTCTTGAGTGAAAAATGAAGCCCCGGGAGTAAGCTTTCCAATGGTAGTGGTTTCATAGCTTGATTCCAAGTATCCAAATGAATAGGCCCGATTCGGCGAGGGCTGCTCGACTCTCTCTTAACGGTTCATGCCCATTTTCTCCCCCGACTGGATTTCTTCCCTCTTCTTTTCTTTTCTTCAACTTAAAACCCCTAAGTAAGGTGTTTTGAAAGATTTTTCAAAGATTTCATCTCTCTTTCATTCATTTCCACTTTGTCCTTGCTCGGTTTACCGAAAAGCACAACATTTGACAAAATGCGAGCTTCGGAACATCGTAAAAACTTTATTTCAAAAACGTTTTGAAAGAGAGGGTTTTAAGACTAAAATCTTTTGATCAAGATTGTTTTGGTCTAGAACAGGGGTATGAAGTTGAGATTTGACTCTCTCCTTGCCGAAGAAACTGAACCTTTCCCCTGCACACCTTTCTCCACCATGTAAACCATCAGTCGCGTCCAAGTCTTAAAGACAGTCAAAAATAGGGTGTCTACAGTTGCCCCTCTTTGACAGAACTCGGAAGTCAAGAAGTGACGGGAGTGAATGTCAAAGCCCAGAGACGACCCATTTTTGACAAGGCCGAAGACTTGGACAAACAAACAAAATATAGATAAATAAATGGTTGTGCCCGCAGGCTGCCTACGTATCCCTTTGCAAGGAATCAAACCAGCGTAGTTCAGGGGCAGGATGCAGAAATATTTTGATAATTGGACTTATACGCTACGCGAAGCCGATTTGATAATTGGACTTATACGCTACGCGAAGCCGGTTTGAAGATTGGACTTATACGCTGCGCGAAGCCGGTTTGATAATTGGACTTATACGCTACGCGAAGCCAGTATGAAAATTGGACTTATACGCTACGCGAAGCCGGTTTGAAAATTGAGGACTCATGCAATGCACTGCAATATAGTGGCTAAGATGCAATGTAATAGCTAAGAGGTAAAGGTACCTTACAGGGGCAATTGGCAATGACTTACCTCGGCAATATCCTACCTCATGCTGATGTGGGAATCTTCCTCTTCTTCTCAGTTGAACCACAGGTACTACTTTTTTCCTTGACTATGGTTGCAGCTTTCCCTATTCTCCAACAGGGTGACAGACTAGGTTGGATCAGTATCCAGAATTGAGGCGCATACAGATGCTATCTCAATCTATGGGGCTGCCATACAGATTTCAAGCCGAGGATATACCCCTGGGTATTTAAACCAGACTTTAGTCTCGAAAATCCCGAACCTTTGCGTTCTAGGCATGAGCCATTCGAACTCTAGTTTCCACCATCTCAGTTGGTCTCCTAGGAACTCACCGCTAACACAGGCAGGTGGCTATACCAGACCACCGGAAGTCGTTCGGGCACGACAAACACCAAAGGAATTGCACCTTTAGAGGATTTAAGGTCTCCTAGACCGGAAAGTGCACAAGACGGTGCGATGAAATGCAAGTAAAATGCAAGTACGATGCGCAAAACAGCGCGAATAATGATGCAGGATTTAAGGTCTCTTTAGATCGGAGGATTTAAGGTCTCCTAGACTAGACAGTAAAGCAGATACGATGCAATGGATGTAATAAATGTGATGCAATGGATAATAGATGCGATGCAACTGAGAGTACAATAGATGCAAAAAGACGACATACACCAACCACGCTGGACTCGTGAGTGGAGGAAGAACAAAGAAAATCAATCAGGAGCGCGTTGCACACAACCTAAGATAAATTCCAAACACGCTGAAATCGTGTGAGGAAGGGGACACTCAAACCACGCTGAAATCGTGAGAGGAGGTCCAAAAACAACCGCTCAAGTGCGCGCACAACGCAACCCGAGATAAAATCCAAACATGCTGAAATCGTGTGAGGAAAAGAACACTCTAACCACGCTGAAATCGTGAGAAGAGGTCTGAAAACAACCGCCCAAGTGCGCGCACAACGCAACCTGAGATAAGATCCAAACACGCTGAAATCGTGTGAGGAAAAGAACACTCTAACCACGC
The DNA here is from genome assembly GCA_030407325.1 of Camellia japonica. Taxonomy (NCBI): domain Eukaryota; kingdom Viridiplantae; phylum Streptophyta; class Magnoliopsida; order Ericales; family Theaceae; genus Camellia; species Camellia japonica. The sequence goes on from JAPPVO010000002.1 coordinate 79,488,292, forward strand.
TGAAATCGTGAGAAGAGGTCCGAAAACAACCGCTCAAGTGCGTGCACAACGCAACCCGAGATAAGATCCAAACACGCTGAAATCGTGTGAGGAACGGGACACTCAAACCACGCTGAAATCGTGAGGAGAGGTCCTAAAACAACAGCTCAAGTGCGCACACAACGCAACCTGAGATAAATTCCAAACACGCTGAAATCGTGTGAGGAAAAGAACACTCTAACCACGCTAAAATCGTGAGAAGAGGTCTGAAAACAACCGCCCAAGTGCGCGCACAACGCAACCTGGGATAAATTCCAAACACGCTGAAATCGTGAGAAGAGGTCTGAAAACAACCGCTCAAGTGTGCGCACAACGCAACCTGAGATAAGATCCAAACACGCTGAAATCGTGTGAGGAACGGGACACTCAAACCACGCTGAAATCGTGAGGAGAGGTCTTAAAACAACCGCTCAAGTGCGCACACAACGCAACCTGAGATAAATTCCAAACACACTGAAATCGCGTAAGGAAAAGAACACTCAAACCGCGCTGAAATCGTGAGAAGAGGTCTGAAAACAACCGCTCAAGTGCGCGCACAACGCAACCTGAGATAAGATCCAAATACGCTGAAATCGTGTAAGGAACGGGACACTCAAACCACGCTGAAATCGTGAGGAGAGGTCCTAAAACAACCGCTCAAGTGCGCACACAACGCAACCTGAGATAAATTCCAAACACGCTGAAATCGTGTGAGGAAAAGAACACTCTAACCACGCTGAAATCGTGAGAAGAGGTAAAAAAACAACCGCTCAAGTGCGCGCACAACGCAACCTGAGATAAATTCCAAACACGCTGAATCGCGTAAGGAACGGGACACTCAAACCACGCTGAAATCGTGAGAAGAGGTCCAAACAAGCCCGCCCAGTGCGTCTACAATACAATCTGGGATAAATTCCAAACACGCTGAAATCGCGTAAGGAAGAACCAAACTCTAACCACGCTGAAATCGTGAAAAGAGGTAAACAACTCGGGAGCGTGTTCCACGCAACCTAAGTTAAGTCCCGGGGGACAACGATCCTAAACGCTGCTTAGCGTAAAAGGATAAACAATAAGAGGTAACACAAGATGCAAATAAATGCAATAAGTGCGATGATACGATACATGTTTCAAACAATACGGAGCGTGATGTTTAAGGAATGCAATAAACAAACAAAGCGGCACTTTCGAAAGCACCTCATGGAGTGAGTGGCGGTAAACCGCTTTATTCTGATGGGGAATGGTACTCAGGGAGAGCACTTCTGATTGCCATTTTGGCTTGAAACAGTGAAACAGTCAACACAGTATTCTGTTCACTTTGAACACACAGCTCGTATCGGCATACTGCTTATTCTGAACACGCAGCTCATAACACAATATTTTGCTTATTTTGAACACACGGCTTATAAAGACGAAACTTGCAGAAGTTGAAACACACTCAGATGCTCCAAATTTTCTCTCTTTTCTTTTGCTTGGTAGCCCTGAACTTTCATAGCTTCAGATGGGTCCTGGTTTTACTGTTTTCACATGACCTGGATTGAACCCCGCGGCTTTATGAAAGAACCAATCCTGATTTGCACAAATGTGGAGAACAACACGGCACTCTGAGCACAAAACGATTTTTGAAAATGAAATGAGAAAAGGGTTCTCAACCGGGTATTGAGCCTACAACTCACCACAGCCAAAACGACTCAACAATGGAAAACAAAAGTAGAACGACCTAAACACAACTCAACAAAGGAAAAAACAAGGTAAAATGACCTAAACACATCTGTTGACACTCAAACGACTTAAAACAAGAAACGAGACAAACAAGACGCACAAACATAACACTCAGCTGTGTTACAAAGGCGAGAGACCTCTTGGTGCACGAGGAGCCAGTTTCTCCGGGTATTGTTTCCCACCCTTTCTTATTTGTGATTCTCACACCACTCGGCCCTCAGGCTCTGTTTTTCTGAAAAAGCCCTTTCCTCACTTTTTCTCTCAGCGCACACCTCTCTATTCTTCAATCTCTCATTTTAAATCCCTCCCCTGGGTGGTTGATGGATAAACAGAAAGTTGTGGGCTCTTGCCCCTAGCATTCCGCTAGATTCTTCTTTTTCTACACGCAGCTAGTGAGTTTCTCCCACAGAGGGGCTGTGCTACAACTGGGTGTGTAGCAAATCTGCAGCTGACATCGGTTGACGATGCTCTGTTGGGGAGTTTGGATGTGATCAGATCTGTCCAGATGAGGGAGTGGAATATCTTGATCCATTCCAGTTCGTGCTTCGCACTTGGCTTGATACCTCGTTGCTCGGAAGGTGAGAGAGCTTTCAGCCCTTTTGCTGTTAACTTCAGTTGTGCCCTTTTCTGGCAGGTAGAGTGCCCTTCTTGGCAAGTATTGTGGCAATGGGAAAAAGACAGAACACCTGACTCAACTGTGCCCCTAGTTCATCATTTCGACCATTTTTTTTTTTTTTCTACTAAGGCAATTTTGACCAAAATGAGAGTTAGATTAACATGCTTGTTCAATTTTCTGATTTAAAATCATGCAAGTTAGGCTGTGAGCATTGAAAATTTTTCCTTTTTGGGGTTCAAGAAATGGTCCAGTTTTGGAAAAATAGAATAATTTTTGAGAGAAAATTAGTCAACCTCATTAAAAATTCTAAAAAACTATTTTTGCAAACGGCCACTGCTCAACGAGTACGAAACCTACTCCTGAGATGCACAACCTCGGATCCAAAGGAAAACTGCCCCGTGCTTGAAGAGAGCTGCATGGCAACGGAAAGTTGCCCCTTGTTTGAACGGCACCGCAGTGCATTGAATGGCAACGGAAAGTTGCCCCTTGTTTGGATAGCACCGCGGCGCATTGTAGTCAGTCCTCAGAGTGACGAACACAACCAAATTCTCGGATTCAGAGAAAGCAGAGATGATCAAAACCATTACATGGACACAGTCAAATTTTGAAGTGTTTTACGGCTGGACTTCAGAATGAAGTTGCCTACGTATCCCAAAGATGGGAATCAAGCCTCACGTAGTTCGGGGTTAAGGTACACTCGGGTATTTAACCTCTCCTTTTTATGCTCTAACTTTTGCCAAGGCGCCTGTTGCAGGTTTTCAACCTTGCGAGCTTTGTTTTTCTTCTTTTTTTCAATTCTTTTTTTTCTTTTTTTTTTCTCTTTTTTTTTTTTTTTTTTTTTTTTTGCATTTTTCTTTTTCTTTTCTTTTTGCATTTTTTTTTGTATATTTTTTGTCTCGCTCTAACTTTTGCCTGGGTCGCCCTTCTGGGTTTTCGACCCAGCGAGCCTCTCAAAGGGTAAAAGTGTAGCTTGGTCCATGCCAAATGGTTTTGAGATCCTGAAGTCATCTGAATCCAGAAGAATGGCTGTTGTTCGCTTGACGATGCAGGAGTCCATCCAATGGGGGGGCTGAATTTGCCCCTAGTGTTGTGGATCGGAACTCTGTTTTTCTTCAACAATACTTTCTTCTTCCTCCCTCTGGGATTTGGCATTCTTGCCGACCTTCTTTGATTTGTGGAATGATCCAGCTTCGGCTCTTTGAGCACATTTGAAATTCTTTGCCCCTAGTTCGCGGGCTGCTTCGAATCTGGCCACACAGGCCTCACATTGCGGTTGACCGTTGAACATTTTGAATTCGAGTTCAAGGTTTTGAAAGCAGAGGGGTCGAGTCTCGAGGCTGAGAGCGATCCTAGGCTGCACAATCTCAGGAGCGATTCTACACAGGTCTTCGCAGGACCGCGCAAAAACATTTTTTGAAATCTTTTAAGGAAGCGACCAGTCGCTCGCGCTGAAGACAGTGTAGAACCAATCTGGATCAAGCTAGGATCCTTCCCAGTACTCACATTAACAAGCATGATCTCGATCATTAAGGGCTTAGCATGCCTCTCTTTCTCTCAATTGATCAAATTTTTGCAAAACCCGAGGAATTCCTTCCTCTTCGTTTTCACCGCAGTGTTCAAAAGGTTTTAAAAAACTTAGGTCAAAGCAATGAGTTCGAGTCACAGAAAAGTAGGCGAAAAGTACTGCCATTTCATTTAGAACTTCTGGCACACTGGCACAAGGCAGAAGCGAACACAAGAATGTGAAAATCACTGCTGTTCATTGAGATCTGTTGGCACAACTGGCTCCGTGGCAGAAACAGACTCAAAAGAAAACGAAAACACAAAACAAGTAAGTGATGTCTGAGGTAACACCCTCGAAATCACCCGACTCCAACAAAATAGGACTGACTCGTTACAACAAGACAGACCCAACTGACTCAGTAAGAAAAGACTGACTCTATACAAACAACAAGACCGACCCAATACCCAAGTCAGAAAGTACAAATTAACAACATTCGCAAATGTGCTCAAAACAGTGCATGCCATCCACCATATCTGGAGTTTAATCGAGTGCCGCCCGCATGTGGTTCATCTCCTGATCATATCACATTATCTCCCCAAGTTCACCGATCCAGTGCCGATAGACTTTGCAGAGCTTGGCGCGGCAATGACCCCGTTGTCAAATAGATCCTGTACTTCATGGCGAAGACGGAAGCAGTTGTCGGTAGTATGGCCAGTTTGCTGATGGAAGGCACAGTACTGGGCGGCATCATGCATAGCCGGAAGAGGATTTGGGAGAGGCTGAGGCTCAAGGGGTTTGAGATGCCCTTGTCCAGCAAGGATTTGGAAAGCTTTGGACAAAGGCATGTGGAGGGCATGGAAGACCCTCTGACCTCGGGGTTGGTACTTCAAGGTTTGTGGATTTTTGCTGGACGCACCAGTAAAGGGATTGGCAGGTGCTGGCCTGGTTTGTTGATCTCTTCCGAGTGCAGGATTATAGCTGAAAGGAACGTTTCTGATACAACGACCCTTCTCCCGGCTTGCCCCTTGATTCAAACTGCCCCCAACTTGAGTGGCGAAAATGTCGTCCACAGTTTTTGCAACAACTGCGAGCACTCGCTCTTTGTTCAGTCCCTCGGCTTTCAAAGCCTCAACAGCCAACAGAAGATGTTCATGGGGATCCATGTCCACCCTTATCTTGTTCTTTCCACTCGCCTCCACTTTGCCAAGGGATTGGCATTCCTCAAATGCAGCCCGTTCCAAGACTGGGGAGCCTTTTGTCGTGAAACTCTTAGCATGTGCTATGGTCGATGATGGAGCCAATGTCCCAGAGGCTAGATCTGTCACAGTTCTTTGAAGATCTTCGATCATTCTCTTTAGCTCAGAAGTGGTGGGCTCACGGGTTTGAGATGATTGGGGTTCAAGTGCATCCATCGTGCTTAAGCCCATGTTTTCCGGGATAAACATCTCGGGCTTGAGTGTATGGGTCGGGGTGTATATACTGTGGTTGTAGGTGGGTAGCAGTGTATGACCGAGGTTGAGATGTGGATGAGGTACTTGGTCCTTGGGGTTTTGAGGTGGAACTATTGTCCGGTTGTCAATGAGATTCTGGATCTCATGACGAAGGCGGTAGCAACCATCGGTGCCATGGCCGCGCTGTTGATGATATACACAGTATTTGCTGGGCTTATGTCTGGCAGGGAGTGGGTTTGGCAAAGGTTGAGGATTAAGGGGTTTGAGATACCCTCTTTCCATCAGGACTTTTAATGCGCTGGTTAGGCTCATATGGAGGGGGGTGAAAAATCTACCCTGAGCTCGGGCTGGGCTGGCTATTTGTAGGCTGGCCTTGGCAAAAGGGTCGGCTATGGCGACTGTGTTGACTTTAGCGGGTTTGGAAACAGTGCTACCGCCAGCATTGGTACTCCCGACTGGGAGCCTTACGGCAACCTCGGTGGACCCATCCTCAATGTCGTGAATGGAGTTAAGGCCCTGTGCCCTTTTGAATTGCTTCTCAAGGTTCGCAACTTTCATTGCAGTCGGACTAAATTCATTGACATCAGAGGGATGAAGCCTCTCAGTAGGCTGCACCAGGGGTGTGGAAACTCGAGCTTGAGTCAACCTTTCTCGGGGATCTAGACCCTGCAAATCTTCAGCTGGCAGAAGTGGGTCAAAGTTCGGCTGGGGTCCCGAAGCTGGATGCGAGGCAGATGCCCCAGATGGGCGTTGCGTTTCAGCACTGGTCTCATCCTGCATTGCAGTTCCCTGATTTAATGTTGTTATCATAGCCACAAATTCTTCTGAACCTTGTGCCATCACGGGTCTGCTGATGATGTGACTGGTGATTGTCGGATCAGATGAACAAATGAACCTTGTCTGCCCCTCCTTTGCCTTACCACTGGCGAAGGAAAACTGGTTGCCCTTGAACTGAATTTCTGACTTAGCAAAGTCTATCAACACGGATCCAATGTACCCGGGGGATATTGGAGCCTTCTGAAGCTATGGTTCCGAGACTACCTAGCAAAAGAGAAAACCGACAGCATCTCAGCCTGATTTCACCATAACCAATATGAGCAAAGCTGAATGAGTGTGCTCTCTACTGAATTCTGCCCAAATCTCTGTCCTGCAAACTGAGTCCCAAAATACTGAACCGGTGCCCGCAGGCCTGATGGCCAAACTTGTAAACTGATACATGCATTCCTGTAGAGACGCACTCTAAAAGCACATAACAGATAAGTGAGAGCCAAAACACCCCTATGTTGGGGTAGGGTTTCCCTGTCCTATTTTGTCAGGAGCTAGGGTTTCACTACGCACACAGCGGTTTCAAACAACCTATATCGGGTAAGCAACCTGTTCTAGTTTGGAATGGTCACTACGGATTTCGATATGCACTAGGTCGAATGGTCAAAAAGGGTGCCCCGGTAAAACCGGGGTTTGTGTTCCCATATTGGCAGAGCCCGTAACCGGTCAGCCTTATGGTCATGCCTTGACAAGACAAGCCTCCGGCAAACCGTTCAGGAATAGCAGATGGCAAACACGGTGTCCTAGGCGCACCAATGCAAATGCAATGCAAAGAAACACACAAGTGCAAACAAAACAAGATATCATGAGTTCGAGTCAAGCTCTCTAAATCCCCAGCAGAGTCGCCAGAAACTGTAACAAGCCCGCCCGGGGGGGGGCCTCGCTACAGTTCGGACTCGATTGTTGTCACGGTTCGTAATCTGAACCAAAGAGTCCAAATCCGGCAAATCGTTTTGAGAAAACAGATTTTTGAAAGAAGTGCCAAACATGGACTGCTTTGCCAGATACAGAGTCGCCACCTAAATATTTTATTTTTTTGGGAAATTTAGGAAACCCTGACTCGTTGCCTAAGGCCACGTGTCCGTCATCACCAAAGTTGCCTCGGCTCGGGAACTTGGGTACGATTGGGGAAGGTCACTTCGTGAGCACCCCCGCTCGCCCGATCAAAGATCGGCCTCTACTAACCATGATATCTAGTTTTGAACACATTGTGCGCTCTTATTCCGGTTATTAGCCTAGATTTATTACGTGATGCGCACAGCATACAAGTATAGACTGGATCGCCTGAATTGGAACAAAACATTTTATGTTTGTTTGTTTGAAAATGGTTTGATGGTGCTACCCGCAAGTAGGCTAAGACGTGGATTTGCCACCCTCGGGTGGGCTTAGAAAACATGATTTTGCCACTATCTAGTGGGCTTAAAACACACATTTGATGAATTGTTCCAATTCAAATAACCCAACCTTCACCCACAGGCATCCAGGCAGTTATATCACATAAGCAAATAGCCTCATGGTAAGCATGCTATTCATGGCAGTCACTCACACGCATGCAAGGATGCTAAAGCATAAAACTCACCGAGTACTCCAAGCCAAAACAGAAACCGATTAGAAATCCATGCATGATCCTAAATATACAGAAATGCCTAATGCAACACATGCAAAAATGCAACTATAGCAGGCTCGGCTACTCTAAACATGGCGTATGGAATGCTACAGCTAACATGTATTCAACTTAGAATTGAAATACAAATGCAATTAGTATGATGCGCCGAGCCCGGTGCATGCAAAACAGATGAATGAATGCAAACATGCTATCATACTATATGCTAATTGAAACATGCCCTAATCTAACCATCATAAGCAGGTAAATAAAGGGGAAGAAAGACGTGGGGTTGGAAGACATACATCACACTCACGCACACTTATTACAATTATGCCCTCGCACAGAGGGTCCGAATAAAATAATATACAGTCCCAAATGAATAGTACAGTCCAAATGAATAATACAGTCCAAATATGTACAAATCCCTAATTAATTAACAAATTAACTAAAGAAAGCAATAAACTAGCATGCAAGCTAGGGACTGCCTTGACTCTTCTCCAGATGATGAATGATGCATGTCCGGGTTGCCTTGCGCGGAAATCCATGGCGATGCCCCAGTTAGCCTCTGTTTGCACTTATTCTTGGAATGCGTGCCAAGCTTCGGAAGGCTGCTGATTCTTGTTTTGCTGCAACAGAGAGCAACAAAGGGGTATGGCAATGTATTTTCACAATATGTATGCATGTCTCGATCTTCGTGCCACCAATCACGCATCTCGATGCATGATGGCCGATGAGTCGAATTGCACAACTCAATATGAAATGAATGCACATGAAAACACAACAAGACCTAACTCCATCATGGATGATCCGGAGTGTCGGTGACTGGGGAATTGAGACACGTTCCGTCACTCGGAGTACGAAACGTACCTCGTTTCCCATGCTCGGGCTAACTCCTATCCCGAACACAATGCAATATGCATGACATGCATGAAATGCAACTAAGATACAACCTAACATGCAACATGCTATGAAATGGCATACACGATGCACGAGGTAACATGGCATACGCAATGCGCTAACATACAGCCTAGCATACACAATGCTATGGAATGAAATGGCATACATGATGCATAATGGACTTACACCAACATGAGTGGACCTCAGCCACACTCACATAAGAGGCCATTAGATGGAAATGAGACACTCGAAATGCGTGCACACGTGCACGCAAACCGAGGACCGACCCTAAGGCACGAAATGCCACTCTAACAAGACATGGCAAAGCATGGAATATGGAATATTAGCATGCAAATTTCAGAGGCAATAAGTGATACAAAACAGCCCCGAAAGATGGCAAAATGACACCCGATGCATGGAATAGGTCCCGAAACATGGAATTAGGCATACGAAATGACCTATGACTATGCAATGCATGCATTATTTGAACATGGAATGTGAAGAAAGAATCAAGACAGCCCAAAAATAAGCATATGTACAGTTCTAAGCAAGGCCAAACAACGAACGCAAATAGGGCTAAACTAGCATGCAAAAACGGCCCCGAAAGCAACATAATGAAGCAAGTGGCAACTGCTGACCCTAAACAGAGAAGGGCCCTTCTACAATGTTGAAGAGGGGCCCAAAATATGATATTTTACAGTTTATCACAAGCCACAAAAACAGACACAAGTATGGCAAAACTCTCATGCAAAAAGTGGTCCTAAAGGAGGACAAAGAAGTAAGCGATGCATGCCTGCCCCAAAAAAATGAAGGTCCTTCAACAAAGTTGAAGAGGGACCTAAAATATGACCTTTTACAGTTGATTATCAAACCCAAAACAGTGTACAAGTATGCTCAAAATACTATGCAAGATAAGGCCAAAAAGAGAGCTATAACACAAAGTATAAAAAGGATGCTTCAAACAGCAAAAGACCCTTAATGAAACATGAAGAGAGGGTCAAAATAAGGCTATTTACAGTTCGGACCAGAGCCCAAAAATAGAAGCACAAGGGGCTAACAAAACATGCAAAAATAAGGCCAAAAGAGAGATACAAAGGCAAGTGGCAAATTGAAGCCTCAAACAGTGATGAGCCATTCAATAATGTTGAAGAAGGGTTCAAAATAAGCCACTTTACAGTTTATAACAGAGCTCAAAACAGTTTATACATAGGCCAAAAATAATATGCAAGAAAATGGCATACAAGGGAGGTAATGAAGCAAGTGCAAAAAGGAAGCCTCAAACAGTGAGAGGCCCTTAAACAAACATGAAATAGAGCTCAAAAAAATGCTATTTTCAGTTAAGGTCGGAGCTCAAATATGCAAGAAAGTATGGCTAATGTATTGAGCAAGAATAGGACCAAAAAGAGGAGAGAAGGACTTACCCTTGAAGACTCAACTTTAGCAACCTCTTGGCACAAGAAGTGGTGTTCCTCAGCTCTGGAAAACAGCTCCAAGTGGCTGAATGGAGGTTGGAGAGGTGGTGCTATGTGGTGTAGTGTAAATGATACAAGGACCCTAAAGTTTGGAGTCTTGGAAGAGAGGGAAATGGAGAGTGTATGCAAGAGAGCTCTAAAGCAATTTTCTAACCCCTCAAAAACTAGCTGGAGTGCTGCTTATATAGAAAAAAGGGTGGAAAAGAGGGGAAAAAATGGGGGGAAAACTAATTCAAGTTTCCCCCAAAAGGCCAAACCCTTGGACATAAGGCTTAGAGGAAAACAAAATTCACTTTTAGGACACACTTGGGGAGGGGGTTATGGTCGGCTAGCTAAAAAGGGCAAAAAAGTCATTTCACCAGCTAGGTGGCCGGCGGCTAGGTTTTCTGGCCGGCCAGCTACTTTTAGGACAAAAAAATGGGCTGCCAGAAAGAAATGTGGCCGTGGGTTATAGAAGTCCAATGGTGGCCATTCAAGTCCAAATTGAAGCCCCGGAAGTTATCTTTCCAATGGCGCAAACCTTGCATCAAAATTCCTCCTGTGGAAAAAGTTATGCCCTTTTTGGTGAAGCCGCGCAGATTTCAGTCCAACCAGTGATGCCCCACTTCAATCAACCATATCTCCTCTGTCCGGAATTGAATTTAGGAGATTCTTGAGTGAAAAATGAAGCCCCGGGAGTAAGATTTCCGATGGTAGTGGCCTCATAGCTTGATTCCAAGTATCCAAATGAATAGGCCCGATTCGGCGAGGGTTGCTCGACTCTCTCTTAACGGTTCATGCCCATTTTCTCCCCCGACTGGATTTCTTCCCTCTTCTTTTCTTTTCTTCAACTTCAAACCCCTAAGTAAGGTGTTTTGAAAGATTTTTCAAAGATTTCATCTCTCTTTCATTCATTTCCACTTTGTCCTTGCTCGGTTTACCGAAAAGCGCAACATTTGACAAAATGCGAGCCTCGGAACATCGTAAAAACTTTATTTCAAAAACATTTTGAAAGAGAGGGTTTTAAGACTAAAATCTTTTGATCAAGATTTTTTTGGTCTAGAACAGGGGTATGAAGTTGAGATTTGACTCTCTCCTTGCCGAAGAAACTGAACCTTTCCCCTGCACACCTTTCTCCACCATATAAACCATCAGTCGCGTCCAAGTCTTAAAGACAGTCAAAAATGGGGTGTCTACACCAGTCTAACCAATTCAAGCAACCAAGGACCTACGAATCCCAGAGGTGACACCATTCCAACTTGCTCTACTTATGGAAGGACTCATTGGAGATAATGCTGCCGAGACACGGGAGCATGCTTTAGATGTGGCCAAGTTGGCCACTTGCTGAGAGATTGTCCAATGCTTGCCAATCCTATAGTTGGCCCCTCTGAACCAATCTGAAAACCTGCGGTACCTAGAGGAGTGAGGAATGACCAAAAATGCCAAGGAATAGCTTTTGCTCTAGTACCTGCAAACCCAGAAGTTACTGAGAGTGTTGTGTCAGGTACACTTTCTATTTGTGGTCATTTAGCTCATGTTCTCTTTGACTCTGGTTCTACTCATTCTTTTGTTGCACCACACTTTGCCTCCAAGTTAATATTAACACCTGAACCCTTAGGATATGTATTGTCTGTATCTTTTCCTTCTAGTAATTTCGCTCTTAGTGCTGATGTGTACAAATCTTGTACTATATCCTTAAAAGGTGAAACCTAACACGTAGACTTGATTCCTCTTTACATTAGTACCTTTGATGTGACCTTAGGAATGGATTGGTTGACTGCCAACCATGCCTCTATCGATTGTGAAGCCAAAAAGGTCTTCCTCCGGTCGCCAAATCAACTCGAACTTGTCTTTGATGGAACTAGAGTTTTTCTCCCTCCATATGTTATATCTTTCATGATAGCCCAACGGCTTCTAAGAAAGGGTTGTTGTAGTTGTATCTATTATGTGATCGATACGCAACAAGAAGCTCCCATACTTGATACAATCTCTGTGGTTCGAGAATTCCCTGGATGTATTTCCTGAAGACTTGCCTGGTACCCCAGTTGACCGACAAATCGAATTCACCATTGAAACTCAACTTGGTACACAACCAATCTCAAAGGCCCCTTACCACATGTCCATGACAGAATTGAAAGAACTAAAGACCTAACTCTAAAAACTGCTAGACAAAGGCTTCATCCAACAAAGTACCTCACCATGGGGAGCTCCAGTACTGTTCGTAAAGAAAAAGGATGGTAAGCTATGCATCGATTACCGGGAGCTGAACAAAGTCACCATCAAGAATCGATACCCTTTACCACGAATTGACGACTTGTTCAATCAACTGCAAAGCGCCCAAGTATTCTTGAAAATTGACTTGCGTTCTGGCTACCATCAACTAAAAGTCAAAACGAAAAGCATCGAAAAGACTACATTCAAAACCCGTTACGAGCACTACGAGTTTCTCGTCATGCCATTTGGCATCACAAATGCTCCAGCGGCCTTCATGGACCTCATGAATCGAGTGTTCAAACCCTATCTTGACGAGTTTGTCATTGTCTTCATTGACGACATTCTCATATATTCCAAATCGCCAGAAAATCATGAACACCACTTGCGAAGAGTTCTATAGACACTACGCGATCACAAACTCTATGCCAAGTTGAAGAAATGCGAATTTTGGATCACCAGTGTACACTTTCTCGGTCACATCATCAACAAAGACGGCATCTCAATCGATCCCCAAAAGGTTACAACAATCATGGATTAGCCACGACCCACTAATGTGTCCGAGATTCGAAGCTTCTTGGGTCTAGCCGGCTATTACCCGGCGCTTCGTGCAAGATCTCCGGAAGATAGCTTCACCCTTGACCCAGCTAACTCAGAAGAACACACCCTTTGAATGGACGGACAAGTAGGAACGTTGCTTCCAAGAATTGAAAAACAGACTCGTGATAGCTCTTATACTAGCACTCCCCGCGGAAATAGAAGGGTTTGTAATTTATAGCGATGCCTCATATAATGGTTTGGGTTGTGTTCTTATGCAAAATGAGAAGGTCATTGCATATGTCTCACGTCAACTAAAGACCCACGAAAAGAACTACCCGACCTACGATCTGGTATTAGCCGCAGTAATCTTTGCCCTCAAAATCTGGCGTTATTATCTCTACGGAGTAACCTGTGAAATTTACACAGATTACAAGAGTCTCAAATATCTGTTTACACAGAAGGAACTGAATATGAGGCAACGACGATGGCTAGAATTTATAAAGGACTACGATGTGGAGATCCATCACCATCTAGGAAAAGCTAACGTGGTAGCAGACACGTTAAGTCGAAAGATTACCAGAAGTTTGGCATATACCCTCGTTTCCCGGAAGATCAAGGGACTGCTTACCAGCATAATCGTGAAACCCGAGCTGATTGAAGAAATTAGAGTCCGCCAATGTGAAGATAAACTTTTGAAGAAAAAGTACAAGGAGCAAGGAGGGACACTTGATCCTGACTTCACAATGAGCAATGAGATGCCAAAATTTCGGAATCGAATTTACGTACCTGATCTTCTAGAACTCAAGAAAAAAATATTGGTAGAAGTCCATAGATCGAGGTTTGCAATCCATCCTGGCAATACGAAGATGTATCATGATCTGAAGGAATGCTTCTGGTGACAGGAATGAAAAAGGACATAGCAAGCCACGTCTCCAAATGCCTGCATTGTCAATAGGTTAAAGTAGAACATCAGAGACCTATAGAAATATTGCAACCACTCCCTATTCCTGAATGGAAGTGGGAGCACATTACTATGGACTTCGTGGTTGGGCTACCACAATCAGTCTCGAAGAATGATGCAATATGGGTTATCGTAGATCGATTGACGAAGTCAGCACATTTTCTACCAATTAGAATCATATACTTCCATTCTAAATTCTCCACTCTATACATTAAGGAAATCATTCGTTTGCACGGCACCCTAGTTTCAATTGTATCCGATAGAGACCCCCGCTTCATGTCTCATTTCTGGAACAAATTGCAAGAAGCTTTGGGAACCACTCTGAAGTTTAGTACAGCTTATCACTCGTACACTAATGGGCAATCTAAAAGGATGATCCAGACTTTGGAGGATATGTTACGTGTGTGTGCGCTAGACCTCAAAGGTAATTGGAATGATCACCTACCTTTAATGGAGCTTGCCTATAATAATAGCTACCATGCAAGCATTAAAATGGCACCATACGAAGCACTGCATGGAAGACGATGTCGATCACTTCTGTGTTGGACGGAAGTCAAAGACAGGAAACTATTAGGCCCTGAAATCGTACAAATTATAAGTGATAAAATTCAATTCATCCAACAACGAATTCGCACTTCCCAAAGCCACCAAAAAGCTATGCAGATACAAGAAGACGGGACTTAGAATTTCAAATAGGAGATCATATGTTTCTAAAGATCTCACCCACAAGAGGGGTTATCCGATTTGGAAAACGAGGAAAGTTAAACCCACGTTACATTGGCTCATTCAAGATACTCGAAAGGATTGGTCACGTGGCATATCGCCTTGTGTTTCCACCCGAACTATCCAATGTCCATAATGTGTTTCACGTTTCGATGCTTCATCGATATCTTAGAGATCCAGAGCATGTTGTCGATTATGAGAACCTGGAAGTTCAAGAAGACCTCTTTTATGAAGAGCAACCTGTGCGGATTCTCGATCGTAGTAATTAGGTCCTTCGAAACAAAACCATACCTCTTGTAAAGGTCTTATGGAGAAACCATCGTGTCGAAGAAGCAACGTGGGAAACTGAAAGTCAAATGCGAACCAAGTACCCACACTTCTTCGAAAAACAAGGTACATTAAGTTTGAGGACAAACTTCTATTTAAGAGGGGAGAAATATGACACCCGAATCTTTTTAAATTTAATACTGCGAATTCCTTGTTATATCAACAAAAAAAAAAAGAAAAGAAAGAGAGAGAAGGTATAACATTTTAGTAAGCGGTAAATGATATTTTATAGTTGGGTGGTGAGGTTTTTAGACGTGAACCTAACGTATAATCATATGTAATTTTAAGAAATCATAGCCTTTAGAATTGGAACAAAATAATTAAAATTAATTAAACATTTGATTCTATAATTATACGTGCCAAAATGAATTCCAAATTAAAAGTATGGTTGCTAAATATATTGTTAGGGCCTAATTCAAAGCAATTATAAACATATATGTTGAAATACGGGACCGTTAAAATTTATCAAAAATTTAATATATGATTAGGCCAAGTAGGTGGCACAACAAAGGAGTTCAAACCATTGGTAAGGCCACGTGTAGGAAAAGTAGGGCTTAATTCACAAAACAATGCCACCTGAGAGCTTGATGTTGTAACACCTGTACAGTAATCAAGTAAAGGGAAAATTTGCTTGTTAAGCAAGCATATGAACCAAGTATGAAAAGGGGAAGGGTGGAATCGTAGGAGGCAGGTGAAAAATATATATATATATATATATATATATAAAGACAAATATGAGAGACAATATAAGCTCGATGTGTGACTCGGAGCATCAAATGGGATAAATAGTAAGGAATTAAGATTAAGATGAGTTATATTATACCTTGAGTTACAATAATATGTTTTCTATATGTCTTGAATTACCATAATATATTTTATGAATGTTTTGAGTTACAATAAATTATTTTATATAATTTATATTTTATGATTATGCTAATGTTTTGATTACGTGAATTATTTTCTGAACTTTATTTGCTTAACTTGAAACCCATGGATATGTTTGTTTAAATTTTAGAAATTATTTGACAAAGAATTTATAAACAATTATGTTCTGTAAGTACCACCACGGGAGTCCCGCGCCTTGGGGGACTTAAATAAACCATTGGCCCCTATTTGGCCACCTTGTGGTTCTCTGTTTGTCAGGAATCCATTGACTCATATTCTGATTGTCACTCCAGTGACCCCTGTTCTGATTGTCACTCTAGTGACCCCTGTTCTCTGTTCTGTACTATACTGTGGTTATAGTTAATTAAGTAATTTTTATTTCAGTTTCTGTCACTTAAATAATTTATTTATACAACTTAAATTATGTTAATGTTTTAGCTTAAATAACTATCCATGGCTATTTTGTGCCCATATACTCACAGTATAATATTTCTCACTTTGCTATGTGCTTATAGCTGTTATTCCTTTCAGGTGATGAGACTTAGCAGGATCAAGATGAGGGATAAACCAAAATGTTTTTTTTTTAATACTATTTGTATTTCAAATTGGACACCTGGAATAAAATAAAAGCCTAAATGACTATGTTTGTTTCCTTTAAATAAACATTTGGTACCCAATTATTTTATTTCAAATTATTTAATTTATCCGCTTATGCTACGACTACAAAATTTTTAGAATTATTTTATTTTTATCTTGTTGCGATGCCGAGCCTTTGGGTACCGGGTTTGGGTCGTGACAACGATTATCACCCCTATCGACTGCGACTATCACTTTGTCTTCTGTGATTATCACCTTTGGCGACCGCGGTTATCACCTTATTGCCAAATGACTGACCAAACGATCAACAAAAAGGTACCAAACAATGACTAAATTGAATAATACCGGAGAGAGGTGAATCCAAACATGACCACATAGTGTCTGTACGACGAAATAATGTTTCGTCTCGTGCACTTATAATCATTATCAATTTGGATTAAAAAATGAGTAAATTACTCTTACATGCCTTTTTATTTCTTATTTTTTAAATAGAATTTGGATTCTCTGGACCAAACATTATAAAAAATGGTAGACAAAGATTGAGATTGTAATATGCACATACAGTCCTAAACCCAACTCAATACGACATCATTTTCTTCTAGGTTGAAGTAGGGTTAAGTTTATTTGTATCGATTTTTAGTTTTTCAAATACTAGACAAGTTGAATTTGAACTTGAGCTAAATTTTTTTAAGTATGACTTGAACTTGGCATAAATTTAATTAATTTTCAACAAGGCAAGATCAAATATTTTAAAATTGTCAAGCTCGAATATAATTAAAGGTAGACATGAGCCAATTTGGGCTCATACTACTTAATAACACTTGAAGTAGTTTTCCAAGTCAGACATGGCCCTAGGTTATGCCTTATTCCCAAGCTCGTCTATAAACAAAATAAAAAATCTCAAACCTACTCATATGACTCTGTTTTATTTAATATAAATAATTTTTTCATGTTTTAAAATCAAGAAATATAATTAATTTAATGGTTTGGGTCTCTCTTTAACCTAATCAAAGCTAGTATTGAAATTTTATAATCAAATATCTTTTATGACTAATAACACATAATTTATATTTATAAAAATTAAAATAAAAATAAAGTATAATTTAGTTTGTAGGCAAGTCAACCTTAATTGGGCTTGAAACACTCTTCTTGTGCCTAGCCTACATTATAATCGGGTTTTAAAAAATTTCAACGTAGCACTATGAGCTTAAACCATAATGACCCCATTTGTTGTAGCTGTTAAAACAGATTATGGCCCTGTTTAGTAGAACTGTGGGAAAGTGCTTATAGCTTATGCCTAAACAGCTTATAGCTTATAACTTTCAGCTTAAGCTGATTTCCAGCTTATTCTTAAAGCATCTCCTGCCCCACTCAAAGAATAAGCTGATTTCTGACTTCCACAAAGCTATAAGCTATAAGTTAAACCAAATACATCAAAATAGCTTAAATTAAGCTGAAAGCTGAAATAAGCTGTAAATAATTTCTGCCAAACAGGCACTATAGATTATAGTTTAACAGATTATAGATTATGACTTTAATCTGAAACTGTTAATCTGTTTGGTGTAACTGTTAGATTATAAATTTAAGTTGTTGAGTAGTGTTTGTTAAATAAGTTATGAAATAACTTTTTCAATTAACTTTTATTTTTTGTTATTCACTACTTATCTACATTTTTCATAAAAAAATAATACTAATCTATAGTCCATTTGGGTCTTTTTTCTAGTTTAAAAAAAATAAAAAAATAAAAAATCTAAGAGTATAACTGTAAATTAACATATCTACAGCAGAAGCTGATAATCAGAAGCAAAGGGGTGAGCAGCTTCTCAGAATCAGTTTTTTTGAGTTAAAATAAGTTGTTATAATCAAAAGCTGTTTGAAAAAAGTTTAACCAAATAGTCCAAAATAGCTTTTCCAAAGCTAGAAACTATAAGTTGGCTCAAAAAAGCCCAAACAAACACCCCCAATCTCAAACCCTACAAATCATGGACAGGGTTTAGTGAGTTTAATGGGCCATCAGGCCCATATCTATCTATATAATTTCCCTTTTAATGTGCAAATTTTTATTTTCTATTTTAAAAATTATTTTCAAGATAAAGTTTGGCTAGGGCTTAACTAGTTTATGTAACTAAGTTTATTTGAGTTGAACTTCAATTTTTTAAACACGAGCTAATCTCGCATAGAGCTGTTCAAAGAACCGAATCACCATATCGACCTGACCCAACCCAACCAATCTAAACAAGTTACATATAGTTTTGAATCTGTTTTGGTCGAAATCAACTTAGATTTAGCAAACTCGTTCCAATTGTAGTCAAGTCTCGAATGTAGCAGAGGATAAATCGACGAACACTAAACTGAATTTATACATGGTTCTAATGTAGACACGGATTTTGGCTCACTTGATTAGATTTATGTTCTTAATCAAAAATTATATTTTCCAAGACTCAACAGTCTTTAGCTCTTCATTCCTTAGACTTTGACGTTTTTTCTCTTAATTTTATATTC
The DNA here is from genome assembly GCA_030407325.1 of Camellia japonica. Classification (NCBI taxonomy): domain Eukaryota; kingdom Viridiplantae; phylum Streptophyta; class Magnoliopsida; order Ericales; family Theaceae; genus Camellia; species Camellia japonica. The sequence continues at coordinate 79,507,125 of JAPPVO010000002.1, forward strand.
CCAAGACTCTCAATAGTAGAAGTGTAAAATGGTCTGCGGCCCGAAGCCCACCTGTGGCCTGGGGTAGGCCAGGCCTGGTTAGGCCCAGCACCGAGCCCAGCCCAAGATCCTGGCTGTCATTTTGAAGCCCGGCCTGGGCTATCAACTCGCTCAAGGCTCACTCAAAGCCCGGCCAGAGGCCCAGAGTCATTTTTAGTAGAAAATAATAAAATTTTGGTGGAAAAAATAAAAGAAAAATGTTCAGGCCCAACCCAAGCCTAAGTCCAGACCCAGATCCACCAGCCCAGCTCGACCCGACCCGCTAGCCCGCCTAAGGCCTGAATATCTCCTTGGGTCTGGGTCTGGGCCTAATTTTCTAGCCCATGAGCTGGGCCGGCCTTAATTTTGGCAGGAACCCACGAGGCCTGACATGGGCTGACCCGAACCCGAGCCCGAGCCCGAGCCCGGGCCGGGCCAAATTTACACTCTTACTCAACAGTTTATCTTCCCAATTTTTTCTCCTTTATCAAACTCTTTCACATACTTTCACCCTCTTTATTTCATGTTTTCAAATTTTCGTTTTCCGCTTACACTCTCACATTTTTGCCTCACTCTCACAAACTCACTCTTGCCCACTCATCTCTCATGTTCTCACACTCTCATCTCCCTCCCTAGAATTCGTTTTCCTTTGATCTCCATCTTCCAATGGCGATGATGTAAATCAATGGTACGACAGTGCTCAAATCTGAAAGACGAAGACGATGGTGCTTTAGATTTTTTACGATGGTAACAATGGTGTATATAGCGATGAAACCCCTCCCCTTCTCTAATTTCCCTCTTCTTCTCCTTCTCCTGCTTCCTCTCCCTCATCATTTTCTCACTAATTCACCCATAAACTTTAGCAATGCATTTTTTTTTCTAGATTTATTTGTTCATGAGATGTAATGAGACAACCAGAGTGAGAGGGTTTTTTGGAATTGCATCTTTGTTGGGATATTTGTTATAGGTTTGTTATCCCTATACTGGGGGTGTTTGGCAAAGGTTATTTTTTGATTTTTTTGGATTAAAATTTACAAAAAGACAAAATAAGTTTAAATAGTTAATAAAACGAAATATCACATCAAACCCATAATCATTTCACTTTTTCTCTCACAAATATCATATCCAATTACAAAAAAATTAACTATCTTTCCAAACACAAAAATTTTAATCCACTAAAATAAAGGAAACAACTCGTTTTTTATTTCGAGAAACGTGGACTAACAATTATTTTTGAGGAGTAATGCTAGGCATCATGAAAGAAATATCATGAAAAGCTTCATGAAGATTCTCAACCCTTGGATTACACACACAATAAAACACCACACACTAATTAAAGGATGAAAAATCTTCAAGAAGCATTTCATAATATTTCTTTCATGAAGCCTAGCATCATGAAAGAAGACCTAGTTATTTCAGTGCACATACTTAATGAAATATTATTTTAATGGCAATTATACCCTAAATTAAAATGACCATAATAGACATTCACCAACACCCATTATATTATATGAAAATATTCTTTGTACACATCTTAAAAAATTAAAAAAAAAACCTCAATGTACACCTTTTGAGTAAAAAAAAAACTGAACTCTAGTTTTTTCGTTGTTGTCATTTTGCTTGTTACATACTTTATACTCCTCTATTGCTTGCAAAGCAATACTCTCATAACAACTTTCATATTGCTTTAATCTCTAGGTTTATACTCTATTAGTGATGAAAAAGTTAGTTTTTTCGTGCAGAACTAGTACTTAATTATTTTATTATATTTGGACATCAACTGCTGAATTATTTTATTATATTTGGATATTAACTGCTGAAAGTTTTTTTTATTTTTGAAACAAATTTGTCAAACTAATCACTTTTATTCAGAAGTTAAGTTTCGAATAAAATGTATAATTTCAGAAAATGTAGACACCCCATTTTTGACCGTCCTCAAGACTTGGACGTCATCGTTTGAACACTCGATGATCATCTATGCTCGTGTTCGTTTTGAGTTCCCGGAGGTCTCGGCCACGCGTCTTGCCTTAGGATCTCTCAACTTGTCTCTTTTGTGCTTGGTTGTGGACCAAACACTTGTGATTTTGCTTCTGAGGGAAGAGGGTGGCTTGTTGGCCATCCCCTCAACCCATCAGCCAAGGCATGATACCATCGGCCTTGTGTTCTTGCCATCGGCCAAAAGTGTTGGCCGATCGACACTCTTTTTGGTCGATCGGCACTTATGTTGGTCGATCGGCCATATTTTTGAGCCCAGACCTTTCCATGTGCTTTTTGCAGATATTTTCTGCCAGCTGTGACAGTTGGTATCCACAATTCACATCCTCCATACACGTGTATGGAGGGATTTGTTTCAAGACTCAAGCTTGCACAACAAGCTTGAGAATTGGAATTCTATAAGAAGGGAGCCCCTCCTCCCTTCTCAGAGGTTCAAAAAATGGAGTCTTGAGAGATAGATATACATTTGTGTCTATATCTCCTTGTTGATCATTGTTTTGTGCTCTAAAGTGTCCTTTTGTCTTACTATTGCACACAAATACCTAGTAGAACACCATCCTTTGGTTGCTGAGGTCCTTAGGAGTTGTTTTAGTGTTCTTGAGCTGGTTTTGGCCAGAGGAACCTACTGGAGGTGTGTTCTTGAAGAGGTTCTACAAGGGTGATCTCTTAACCTTTTAAACCCCCATTCTTGCTTAAGCTTTTAGACCTATTTGCATATTGTTTTAAGCTTAACTATAAACTACAAAAAGTTCTAATTTTTGATGCTTAAGACCTTTGTTTAAGGTCACTTTTGTGTTTGGGGTTGTTTACCCCCCCTTAGGCCTTGTTTGGCCTTGCTTTTGTGCCTTCTTTGTGAGCTTCGGGATCACCTTGTTTTGGTCTTCTCACCACTGAAATCCAGAGGGATTTCAGTGGTGGGGATGGTGTTTTAAGGTCCCAAAAAGGAGAGGGTCATCCCCTCTCCTTGTGTCTTCAATACTTGCCTTAAATGCCTCATGTGTGAGCATGTTTGTTAGGTTTGTTTTAGCTTGTATATTAGCATGTATTTGTGGTTATTTTGCTGAGGCTTACAACTATTTTTTCTTGGATTGATCACTCCATGCATGGTTTATACACTTGTAGTGTAAATCACACACACTAGTCTTGTATGCTTCATGAAGTAGCATGTCATTCTAGCCTATGTTATGTCCACTTCAACATGTATTTGGTGTTGTCTTACCATGTCATACCTCTGTTTAGGTTTAGTTTGGTTAGCCTTTACATGCCTCATGCACTTGTAGTGCATTTCCATGAAATTGCCTTAACATGCTTTGTGCTTTAAGCCATGTTTTTAGCATTATTTTGGCTTGACCCAAAGAAGCTTTTAGCCTTGTTTTACCATGCTTAAGGTCTGTTTGGTGTTGTTTTGGTCATGCTTGCATTGTTTTGTATAGCCATGGTTCAACTTAGCTTGTTGGCTTTAAGTGTCCAAGTCATTAGTATGCATTGCTAGGACTATTCTTATGATTTGGCATCATTCCATATGAGATTTCAGTCCATGTTTCATGCTCAAATGCTTGCACTTATAACTCCTTTAATGCTTTAAAGAGTTGATGTTTTATACCTCATGAATGGATCATTGTGTATGCCTTCATACTTAGGCTTTTGGGATGCCATCTCAGTGGGTTTTTGGTCTTGTTTTACCATGCCATAACTCTGTTTTTTATTGGTTAAGTCATGCCATGTTTGGTTTTGATAGGTGTAGTATAACACCTCTTTTGTAGCCTTGCATGCCACATGCTTTTGGGCTTTTGTTCTAGCTTGTATTGGCTAGGTTTAAGCTTGTTTTTGGCCCTATCTTGACCTGCCTTAAGACTGTTTTGGGTGCCCTTGGCCCTTTGGGGCTTGCCTTGTGTGGCCATGGTTTGAGTCCTTTGGCTAGCCTTAAGCTTTAGGCTTTCTTGCATGCTATACTTGCTTTGTTTGGTTAATTTGGCATCATTTCTCACATATTTTTAGAGCTTATTACATTGGCATGTTCTCATGTTTGTCACACCTTGCTCATGTTTGAGAGTTGTGTCTTGTTGCCTAGCTTATGAACCAATTGGCATGCATGTTTGTTTTGCATTTTGGTACCATCATTTTAGCACTTTTGGCCATTGATTTGGGCATGTTTGAGAGTTGTCCATTTTAGTTTAAGCCCATTTTCGCATGTTGTTGCATACTTGGTACATTACATGTTGTTGCATGCTAATTTCATCGCATCATGCTTGCATGTTTGCATAGCATTGTGTGTGCATGCCTTGGCTCTTGATCAAACATGATAGAGGTTGAGGTCTCTTATGTGATTTTAGTGCATTCATTCCATATTGAATTGCACACTTGGCTCCTTTGGCCATCATGCATTGGAATGTGTGATTGGTAGCCTGAGGGTCGAGAACTACACACCTTTGATCCTTAAACATGATAAGGGGTGTAGTTGCAAACATTTTCTTGCAAATGTATTGCCATAACTCTGTTTGTCCTCTGCTGTAGCAAAACAACATTTTACAGGAAAACATGGCTGATCGGCTATCTAGTGTGCCGTTCGGCTAAAAGTGTTTGGCCGATGACCTCATAAATGGTCGATGACACCTTTCCTTTGGCCGATGGCTTCACCATTTGGCCTATAGCGATCCCGGGTTTTACCCCTTGTTGTACAGTGATCCGGACTTGGTTCCGTAGATATTAGCAGTTGTTTATTTCTAGTTTACATCCTTTCATACTTCGTATTTGAGTTATAGGATGTGTTGGGCAGGTTTGTTGCAGGTTGGTTGTGTTTGGGAGCCTTAGGTTGCTGCCCAGAATTTTGGGCCTTCGCTCGAGCTAGGGTTTGGTCGCTCGAGCGAGAGTGGAGTTTTGTGCCTGGTGGATCAAGCCAGAGTGGCTTCGCTCGAGTGAGCGATTGCGTCTGGTTCTGGACCTGAGAGTTGCATTTCTTGGCTCGAGCGAGCTTTTCTTCGCTCGAGCGATCTGGTTGTTCTTCGCTCGAGCGAGCGTTCCGTCGCTCGAGCGTGCGTCTGGTTGCAGACCTGAGGATTTGAGTTCTTAGCTCGAGCGAGCATTCTATCGCTCGAGCATGCTTCTGAGTTGTTGGCTCGAGCGAGACTTTCTTGGCTCGAGCATGGTTTTCTGTGTCTGGTCGCTCGAGCGACCAAGTCTTCGCTCGAGCGAGACTGTTTTATATCAGTAGGCAGCAACGGGAAAAAGATCACTTTTTCATCCCTTTTAATTTTTGAAACCCTAGATCCGAGACTCTTTCTCTCTAAACTCATCTTCTCTCTAGGTTTTCATCTCCTTCTAGTGTGAATCCATCATAGGCTCTTTGTAAGAAAGATAGAGGGTGGCTTGGGCTTCATTCTAATCTGAAGAATAGTGGATTTGGAGCACTTTGATTTCGGGTCATCTTCTCCATTTGTGTTCTCCATTTGAGGTAGGGATTCTCCTTGTTTCTTTTCAATACTCCATCTATAGATAGACATGTGGTAGTTTTTGTATTGCATGAAAATTATATCATGTTGGATTTGTTGAAAATCATGAGGTTGAACCTTAGGTTGGTTGTTGAATTTGGGTTTATTATCATTAGTTGTGGTTTAGGCTAATTGGAGTGTTAATTAGCATGTTGTTGTTGAATGGAGAGGAAACCCTAATTTTTTATTTGATTTAATAAATTAATAGAGGGGTTTTGATCTTTGGGCAAATACTTATGTATTTTGGGTCTTAAATGAGGTCATTGTTGTTTGTTATAGATGATTGATTCTTTTTGATCAATATTGAGAAAGAGGGAGGAAAACCCTAATTTAATGATTATGATTTAATTTGCATAATTAATTTGGAATGGCTTTGAAAAGAATGTAGTGGATTAAAATGGGTTATGGTTTTATTGTCCATGGAATTGATTTTGTGAAAACAAAAGGTATGGAGTTGGTTTTGTGAAAAACAAGAGAAAATGAAATTTGTTTTGTGAAATGGAAAAGATACTTTTGAATGAAGTATGAGAATTGGATTGTTGTAATTTGAGTGTTGAACACACATATGTGGAGGTTGTATCTTTAACTACCATGTTAATGTTGTTGTTGGGTTTGTAATCTCATGATAATTGAGTCTTTTAATAGATGTACTAAATACCTGCATCTAGAGGTTTTGTCCTTGGTCATCGGTGGAGGATGACGTGGTTGTGTTGAATTGTCGTGTATGCATTATACCTATGTGTTCATCTACTTTAATACATTGTTGGTATCTTGTTAGTTTATGTGTATGTAGTACACATGTTGATTATGCCTTGTTGTATTGTGGCTGTTGGTGTTATACCCTGCGCTGAGAATCAGAGGTACCGTTACCTTCCAGCTAGCGCCTGGAGAACTGACTGCGCTGATAATCGAAGGCACCATACCCTTCCAGCTAACGCTTGGTAAACTGGTAGTTTGTTGTGAGAAGTGTATCTTTGGCTGACTACGCACATAGCTAGTAGAGCAAAGTTTTGTTGTTATTGTTTCAGTGCATCTGGGAGCATTGTGGATTGTGTTGGTTACAGTTTTGGAGGGCCGAGTTGCCTTATTGGTTTATCTTATGCATGTAGTTGAGTTGTTATCTCCCTTTTATAAAGGTAGGCATGTTTAGTTATGATAGAATTGGGATTGAACCGAAATGCCCTTTTGTCTTTTGGAAGTGTGAAGAAAATTGAACATTTTAGAAATATGTTTTGTAAAGGCACATCTGTTGCATGTGTGGAAAATGGAAGAGAGTAATGGGCTTAATGAATTTATGTCCTAAGTAATTGTTAAGTTATGAAAGAATAGGAATGGGGGTTAATGAAAGGAAAAGAAAGATAAATCGCTTATAGCGTTGAATGTAATGGTTGTTTTCGAGAAAAGTTCATATATATATGTATTTTGTATAAACTGTCACATTACTATTCTAGTACGAGAATGAGTGTTCATGATCATAGCTATCTGTAAGTTGTTATTGTTGAGGATCATGTTGAGATCCCTACTGGACTATATGTTCATCCCACATTGTTGAATCTTTTTCAGGTGTTTAGCAGGATGTGCTACAAGATTTGGGGTCTTCTTATTTGTTGGCCACGGGGCCTCTTTGTTGTAGGCGGAATGCCATATATGAAAAAGGGTTGCACCCTTCATTTGCTTATTTAATGTTGTAATCTGGGGGCAATTTATTTAGAATGCTCATGTTGTATTTAATTTCCATTCGAATGAGAGAACTATTGTTCATTCCTTTTAGTTGAACATTTGAGTTTATTTCTGCATGTATCTCTGAAATTGAGTTAAGTTAAGGAACTTGGTAATGACTTTGAGTAATAAAAAGTGGGGCGTGTCAGGCCGATGGCCTCTCAGCATGTCCATGAAGTGGTTCTAGAGCATCACAGGACTTTTCACAGTTTTCAGAGGTGCAAAACAGTGCAAACAGAGGCAGCATGAGGCATGGCAACGGATTTCTGAGCGAAGCCGATCGAGCATGCATTTGTCCCTCTTATCGAGGCCGCTTTACTGATTTTGTAACTTAATTAATTTGTTTAATTAGTTAAGAGTTGTGTAATAATTAATTAGCTTGTTAGTTGATTAATTAGTTGATTTGTATTATTCTTTCAGACCCTCCGTCGAGAGGGCACAATTTTGTAATAAATGTGCGTGTGTGTGATGCATGTCTTCAAACCCCACGTCTTTCTTCATTTTACTTAACCGCTTACGATGGTTAGTTTTAGGGCATGTTTCATTTAGCATCCTTATGCTATGCATGTTTGCATTATTCATCTGTACTGCATGCAATAGGCTCAGCGCATCATACTAACTGCATCGTATTTCAATTCCTACTTGAATACATGTATCAAATTGTCGCATCTCATATGCCATTTTAGAATAGCCGAGTCTATTTTTAGTTGCATTTTGCATGTGTTGCATTAGCCATCTTAACATAAACGAGGATCATGCATGATTACTAACTAGCTATTGTTTTGGCTCGAAGTACTAGGTAAGCTTTTATGCTTTAGCATCTTGTATATGTGTGAGTGTTGCCATGATAGCATGCTTTCCATGAGGCTATTTGCTTATGTGATATAACTGCCTGAATGCCTGTGAGTGAAGGTTGGATTGCTTGAATTGGAACAATTCATTGAATCCTCGATTTAGCCTACTTGCGAGTAGCAAACTTCAAACCGTTTTTCAAACAACAAATATGCAATACTTTGTTCCAAATTAGGCAATCTAGTCTATACTTGTGTGTTGTGCGCATTACATAGTAATTCTAGCTAATAACTGGAATAAGAACGCATGTGTTTTAAAAAATAAGATATCATGCTTAGTACAGGCCGATCTTTGATCGGGCGAGCGGGGGTGCTCATTGCATGACCTTCCCCTCTCGTACCTAAGTTCCCGAGCCGAGGCAACTTTGGTGATGACGGACACGTGGCCTTAGGCAACGAGTCAGGGTTTCCTAAATTTTTCCAAAATAAATATTTAGGTGGCGACTCTGTATCTGGCAAAGCAGTCCATGTTTGGCACTTCTTTATAAAAATCAGTTTTCCAAAACGATTTGTCGAATTTGGACTCTTTGGTGATTTATCGGTCTGCATTGCACTTTGTGAGATTAGATTCAAAACCGTGACATTTGAGTCCGAACTGTAGTAGCTAATGAACAAAACGGATTTCGCGCCTTCGCGCGCGGAGCCGGAGAGTTCTCGGGGTGTGTCTACAGAAAGTCAGTGCCGAAATCCCCAAATCGAAAAAAAAAAAAAAAAAAAACCTAGGGTTTATGGCAATGGAGTGCACAAAGATCTGGAAATAGTAAATGCAATAACAAAATAGAAAGATACATCATCTTCAACAATATTTTGAAGGGTTTTCGATAGTGTTTTCAATGGAGGTTCAATAGGATCTTCAATGAAGGATTTTGTCTTCACTTCACTTCACTTTACACTGTGATCTTGAATGGTCTTCACGTGGGTCTACAAGGGGTCTACAATGGGTCTACAAATCTGAAAGTAGGGTCACTCAACAAGTGTGTGGAAAAGAGGGTTGAGTGGTGTATGTACAATGGTTATTAGTGAAGGGTATAATTGTAACTTTTAGTGTATGGATTGAGAAAATTAATTAATAATCAAATTAATAAGTGTGTGTACTGAGAGAAGATCTGCATTGAAATAATTAAGTGTGTGGAAATAAAATTTTCCCAAAGTAAAAGAACATAGAATATGAAAAGTAGACAAGCTTTGTTAGCAGATGGCTCATATGAGTTGAGTTCAAACTAAACCTAGTTCATTTTCAGGCAATCTGAGATTCTAATTATTTTCCCACACACAAAAAGAAATAAATAATAAACTTTACCAAATTAAGCTCTTCTCACAATTACTAAGTCATTCGAACCGTCCAACGCCATAAATCTCAAATAAAAAACTCCTGAATTTTTCATATCCTTAAAATAAGAACAAACATCGGATACCTAGTGTCACCAACCAATATTAAGCCCTAAATGGATAAAGTGGGATTGACGTCTCCCACCCAAACGAACGAAGTGGTCCCCCATTCATCCCATTTAGAGTTTCTTATTGGTTGGGGCAATGAAGCAATTTCAAACCACTCACAAATCATATTTGCTATCCAACTTCTTCTTCTTCTTTTTTTCTTTTTTTTGTTTTTGGTGTGGTAAATAAAGGTTTCATTGAAAGAGAAGATTAATATATAGTAGTCCTGGGATATAGCATTCCCATAGCATCATACATAACCATCTGAGAAATACAATTCGTTGGAAGGTAGGAGAAAACATGAAAATTACCATCCATCATAAGCGTCCCATGATTTGCTAATGCATCTGCACTTTTATTTGCTTCCCTAAAGATGTGTTTAATAGTTGGTGAGCCAAGGCTATTTAGGAGGAACCTGCAGTCAAGAACAATATTGCTAAGATGGTGTTGATCGTTGTAGTTATTTTTTTATCATATTTACAAGAATCAAAGCATTAGATTCAACTTCAACAAGTATGAGCCCCAAATCAAGAGCAAGTTTTAAACCATTTCTGAGAGCCCACAATTTGGCGGTTAGACTGGAGGTTCTGCCTAAATATCTGTAGAAACCCAAGACCCAATTTCCATGATTTGTCCCAAATGAGACCTCCTGCTGTTGCATGATTTTCATTTGTCGAACCATCAGTGTTTAGTTTGAAGCAATGTGTAGGTGAAGAGGTCCATCCACAGGAAATGGTTTTTGTGGAACGGGGGTTGTGGACTAATCGGTAACTAAATGTGTACACATTTAATCCACTAATATACACTTTATTAGTTTATTAATTTGTATTATTTTATAATTTGATATAATTTTGTGTGTTTGTTTATATTTTAGGTGTTTGTATATAATGTAGTGTAAATAATACATTTTAGATATTTTATATGTTAATATATTATAAAATGCACAGTAATTTACTCTGCACTTTATGAATTTTGAACCAAAGAGAAGAAAAGAAAAGAAAAAGGAACAGAAAGAAAAGAAAAAAAAACAAAAACAAACAAACAAATGAGATGGTAGTGGCTAATCATCCCACCCCTTAATTATATATAAATATATTTATTTTATTATAATAATATTATTATTATTATTATTTATTTTCTTTTTGCAGGTACTTTGCCTATAAAAGGAGAAAAAAAAGAAGAGGCAGCAGGAGCTCAAGCGAGTAAAGGGCTTCGGCCCAAGGAATGAAGAGAGAAAGAGAGAAAAATAAAAAGAAAGGGAAAGTGGGAGTGAGTAGTTTGTAAATATTAGTGTGTGAAATTACTTTTCTGTCTTAGGATAGAGATGAAGCCCTGACTAAATAATTCAAGTAAGTTGTATTTAGTATTTTTAGTTTTAATTTGATTTGAATACAGTTGTATAACTTTTAGATTTTTTTGTGCAATAAATGTTTTATTCAAATTATGTTACATAATGATTTTCACTGCTATATATTAGAATTGTTAGACAAGTCATACCTAGTAAGACGAGCCGTGCATCAGACCGTAATTTAGTGGTGACGGTCTATGCTAAGCGAAGATGATTTGTGACTTTCTGATTTTAATATACGAATTCTTTTGAGAATGTATTTCTGATCAATCTATATTAGAGTATCCAAATTAATGATTTTCTAAAGACTGAGTACAATTACTCCAAATTATGAGGTTAGTGGTGTATTTGAAATCCTATGATATTTATTTTATTTTGTTTAATTTTCACTCCAAATATTTCACATCCAAATCTAAATTTCTAAATTAAATTATTCATCATTAGTCCATGTGGATCGACACTTGATCTTAACTGCTATTTTACGGAGTAGTTGTTTTTATTTGGTTTTAAATAAAATATTTTGGTGTGCAAATGACCATATCATGGACATTTGAAAGGTGATACCATTTAGTGGCCATAGCCATGGTCCATAAAGCTTTGAGGGGGTTGGAGGGGTTGGCTTGAAACATAAGGTGTTGAGGTTTTTCCAAATGGTCCAACACATGATAGGAAACGCTACAAGAATCTGCACTTTTAGCGACCACTTTTCGCGACCAATATAAAAATTGGTTGCTAAAAGTTACATTTTGGCTACCAAATATGAGTTAGTCGCGAATGATCATTGTTTTTGGCGACCAAATACGAGTTGGTCGCAGAAGGTCATATTTTGGCGACCTAAATTAAAGTTGGTCGCAGAAAGTGGTATGGTTTTGGCGACCAACTACAAATTTGATTGCGGAAGGTCACCTTTTGGCGACCAAAAATTAAGTTGGTTGCAGAAAATCAAAATAAGTTGGCTGTGGAATTGGCGACCAAAAGTTTGGTCGACAAAAAAATATTTTAGTCGCCGTATATTGAGTTTTGGCTACTAAAACAATTTAGTCGCTGAATGGAAAATAAAAAATTATTTTTTATCTTTTGGCGACCAAAATTTTGGTCGCCAAAAACTTATTTTCAGCGACTAAAAATGTTTTAGTCGCCGTATATTGAGTTTTGGCTACTAAAACTATTTAGTCACCGAATGGAAAATAAAAAATTATTTTTTATCTTTTTGGTCGCCAAAAACTTATTTTCAGCGACTAAAAATATTTTAGTCGCCGTATATTGAGTTTTGGCTACTAAAACTATTTAGTCACCGAATGGAAAATAAAAAATTATTTTTTATCTTTTGCGATCAAAATTTTGGTCGCCAAAAACTTATTTTCAGCGACCAAAAAAAAAATTAGTCGTCGTATATTTATTTTTTCCGACCAAAAAAACAGTTAGTCGCCAAATTAATACTTTTGGAGACTAATATTTTAGTCACCGTTAATTAAGCTTTGGCTACAACAATATTTTAGTCGCCAATAATTATCATTTGCCAATTCTCTCTCTCACACAGATGAAAATTTATTTAATTTATTTTTAGTCACCAAAAATTTGGTCGCCAAACATTTATTTTCAACGACTAAGGCCAAGTTTGGGAAGATAAGAAAAAGCCAAAAAGTCAAAAAGTTACTCAAAAAATTAAAAAGTTAACACTATTTACCAAAAGTCAACAATTACGGCTGCACAACTCTCAATCCTAATTTTCCCCTACAAACCAATTTTTACAATTTTTTAATACACATTTTTTCATAAAAAGTCAAAAAATTAACCTAAACATCCATATTTCTTTTTCTCAAATTTTTAGTCTAAAAAAAATAAAAAGTGCACTTATTTAGGACACCCCAAACAACCCCTAAATTGTTTTAGTCGCCAAAAGAACTAAAATATTTGACATTTCAAATTTAGCACTCCTATTTAATATTGGCGCCCTGTTTTGTTTACACATCCTTTTGTTCTCTCTCTAATACACAGAGTCTGTGACCACCAAACCTCACCCAATCTCACCTCGACCTCAACCCCTCGTACTCCAATCACTACGCTACCCCAACACTCTCAAACCCTCCCAACAACTCTACAATCAGAACCACTTCCTTCAAACCCCACACTATCCCAACTCCCACCTTTGCTTCTTCCTCGACGATTATTGCGACTTCGGCCTCAATTTCTTCTACCCTAATGGTGCGAAACTTCAAGTTCTAGCCCCGCAATCTTCCAAGTACTGTTTTTGCTTTTGTTTTGTTTTGTTTTTTTTTTTCTAGGGTTTCTGAACTTGATTTTCGATTTCTCTATTTTACAGGCCGAATCAACCGAAGAATAACTCGAAGTTGTCTTCGATTACCACCGTGTTCAACCCTTCGATGTTGTCTGCCTTGACGGTTTGTCCTCTCTCTCTATATATATATATATATATATATCTTTGTATTGTGATTTGGACAGGGATGTCAGTTTTAACAGGTTAGTGGGAGAAATTCCAAATGACATAACTGGAAAGAATTTGAAGTTTGTGTAAGTATGATGCCCAAAATTTATGTTGCATTTGGTTATGTTTTAAACAGAACTTTGTTTTTTCTCCTATGGATCTAAAAGTTATTAAAGCAAGGCAAAGTGGTTTCTGGAAACAGAATTTGTACTACTGCAATCTGGTCACCTTTTCAGATTTGCCATTTGTAACACAACTTTTAGATTTCCTCTATTTTTCTTTCCATTATTAATCATCTTTTTTGTTTGTCAATATTTTCCCTCAAAACATAGAGAGAGTTAGAGGGATGAAGATTATGGTTTGCATATTGTTAGTGTCACAGGATTCTAGCTTGATATTTTGCAAAGTTAATCTATTTCAATGTATATCTTTATTTACATAAATTCGTAGTTATTTTATTCCTCTTCCTTTCCTTGCATTTAATTTCAATCCCAACATTGCCTGCACTATAAATGGGGTTATTTGTACACTTTAGGGGGAGTGGACGAAGCGAAAAATAGGATAGTTCTGCTCACATTGCATATTCTTTGTTGGTTTTGATTGCTAATATATTTTAATGTCTTTTTGATCATATATATTTTAATGTTGAGTAACTACTTTTTTTCTTGAATGGAAGCATGTGCAGAAAGTCAATAGGCCCATCATGACTTGTGTGCTGTGACTACTCATTTTGGCAGATCATGATCTGTTTACCACTATTGTTTATTTATTTATTTCTTTGGATAAGCCACTGTTGTTTTAAAATGTATGATAGACTGCAAATGGCAAATGTTGTAAATGGTAATGTATTATTTTGCACAATTGCCTATTTTAAGCTAATAGTAGTCTAGTGTTGTGTTCTCCAGCTAATAATCATTGAACTTGTTAACGGTCTCCAATATTGGGGTTCACATGGCTTCATGACATCACATAAATGGCGTGATACAATTGGAGCTTTTATAAATGTTGAGGCATCTAGGACAGGAGGCCTAGGTAGGATTCTATCTGCAGCTTGCACTCTTTTGCTAATATTGTCAAATTATTTATACCATGCTTGTGATATATATTTTTGGGACTGCAAAGTGTTTCTTGGTAGACCTTGTCGTTTTTGATGGGTTATAGGGATTGATCAATAACCTTAAGCTCAATGCTTTAAAATAAATAAATGTGCTAGCTTACTTACAGTAACGGCAATAATGATAAAAATTCACTTGTTCAACATTGTTAATTTCTAGTTGAAAAATGACTGTACAAAAGTACATAGTAACCATACTATATTAGGAAGTAGCTATTATTTCTGGAAAACATAAAGAAGGTTTCTGTGTCTTTTTATGGTTATATATATGTTTGGGAGGTGGAATTGGATGGTTTGATGTATGGTTACAATTGCTATTTTCTATTATTGTGAAGGGTTTTGGGGTTTTAGTTTTGGGTTTTGGAGTTTTGTGAGTGGATTTGGGCTTCTTATGTATATGTATATGTTTTTTTTTTTAAGTTACAAATCTTCCTAAATTAAGTGTCCCTAAAATTATTCAATTATATATTTTCCATATATTTTCCATTGGTTGTGTGTGAAATTTCATTAGATTTTGATGTTTGATTCACTCCATGGAAGAACCTGTTTGCATTATGCTGCTTTCTATAGGAATGGCAACGGGGCGGGGCCGGGGATCACACTCCCCGTCCCCGATCCCCGATGCTCGAATTTTCCCCAGCCCCAGCCCCGATCCCCGACGGGGACTCATAGCCTGGTCCCATCCCCGCCCCCGGTGGGGATCGGGGATCCCCGAACCCGAAAATTCCCCTATTTTTTTTTTTTTTTTTATCTATAAAAATCTGTAAACATGGATTAAAATATATTTGAGACAATGAAGACAATTAATACGGATTAAAATATATTTGTAAACCTGTAGCATTGCCATACAAAATAACCTGTAGCAATTTTAAAATATATTTGACACAATGCCATACAAATCTGTAAACCTGTAGCATTGTCAATTAACATGGATTAAAATGACTTGTAGCATGCCAAATAATCTGTAGCATGCCATACAAAATCTGTAAACATGGATTAAAATACATCCTATAAACATGGATTAAAATCTGTAAACAATGTCATACATAACCCACACACAACATCCTGTAGCATACAAAACATTAAGACTGTGTCAACATTGAGACAATGTCTCAATGCCATACAAAACTCATAAAATAGCATCATGTTTCTCCAAGAAAATTTAGCAGCCCACACACAAGAAAATTCAACAAGTAGTAAAGAGAATAATTAATCCCAAGCACAACCCGCAAGGGATAGGTTACCCAAAAATTGAAATTAAAAATATATATATATATATCCATTACAACATAAAAATCAAATCCATTGTTTCTCCAATATCCATACAAACCACACAACAACTTCCATCATCTCCTTCAACTTGAATTCCTGTTAAATAACAAAAGGAAAAAAAAAATTAATATTAATAAGATTTCTTTCTCTGTTTGAATTAAATAAACAACAACTTGAATTCAGTCTCATGTAGATTTATTAATTTCCCTTCTAATTAGATTATTTTTATAAATAAATTATTTTCTACCACTTCACTAACTTGGGCTAATTGATTTAAGCATCAGCGACTGAAAAAGATGAAGCAAAATCAATCTGGTATTGAAATAATTTGAAAAATGGCCAAAAGATAAATTGGGCAAATCATATTCATTTATTCTATCAACACCATACACATCATTTTCTGATATTATGTGCACTATTATTTCTGAGTCAATGGTTTTTTCCATTTGCCAAAGCCACAGAAGAACTAATAATCTTTCTTGTTCAAAGCCACTTCACTAACTTGGGCTATTGATATATGTAGTACATGTATTGCACCCACCTCTCTTCATTCTTCTCTTTTCTTTTTGATGCATTTTAGCTAGTTAGTTCTTGTGAAGTATTTTTGTGGAAATCATTACGGAATAGAATATTTCATTTGATATTTTACTTCAATATCAACTGAAAAAATCATAATCTTAAATGCAAAGAGCAGAAAATGCAAAAAAAAAAAATCATATCTTTCAACATATTAAATTATCGAACTGAAAAAAATCATATCTTCTTTTTATTTTTTAGAATGTACCTTAGCAAAGAGCAGATTACACAAACAAACAGAAAACATGCATGCAATGGGCAAAAGGGCCAAAGAATGTACCTCTAGATCACTACCAACAATTCTTGTCACTTGGGTCTCAAGTACTGGCTCGGGCACTGCTGTTATTTTCCCAATAACATACCTCTAGATTTCTTTCTCTGCTGTTTTACAAATAATCTAATCCTCTTTCACATCCAGTTTCTGATATTCTTCAAAGTAATCTACCTAATCCCCTTTCGCATCCAGTTTTTTAACCCAATTTATAGAATGGAATGCCCAAACAACATAAATTAACTCAAAAACTTAAGACAGAGAGTTGATATGGAAATATTGACTATCTGTATGAGAACTATACAAAACTTGAATGTATGAGAACTATAGAACTATCAGAAAACTGTCCTGTTTGACAAAAACTGATGAGGATGATTTAAGTACTTACTTCCTCCTCGAGATGCACTGATTCTGTTTGCTCTCCGCCCTTCAATGAATACTTGTTGTCCAGCTATCTGAACCGTAGAAGCCTACAACACAGATTAAAGAAACCCAAGGGCCAACTTATATATCAGAATCCAGGTTAACAGATCTATATTTTTTTGTTAATATTTGCTGTATTATAAACAGATCAATAAACAGATCTATAGATAAAATAGATAGATCTATAAATTTAGAAGGAAAAAAAAAAACAAAGGTTGAATCTATATATAATATACACTCAGATATATATATATATATATAATATATACATATATGTGAACCCTAGAACGAAATCCCTAGAGGGAGAGAGAGAGAGAGAGAGAGAGAGAGAGATACCTAAGGGAGAGAAAACAGCGACAGTGAGGGAGAGAAAGTAGCAGCGGTGAGGGAGCGACGGAGGAACGGCAGAGGTGAGGCGGTAAGGGAGGATCGGTGGCAACGGAGGATCGCCGGTGAGGAGAGAGACGCGGCGGTGAGAGAAAGAGAGGGGGAGACCAAACCAGTGGTAGCGAGCGAGAGAGAGAGAGGAGTCGCATCGTGTGAGTGAGAGGAGAGGCTGAGTGTGTGTTTGAAACCCTAGACAGACACAAGCATATATATATATGCAGGGACAAAACTGTAATTTCACCTCGGGGATTAAGCGGGGCGGGGCCGGGTCTGAAACACCTATCCCCGTCCCCCGCCCGGATATCATCGGGGATGAACTTTTGAATACCATCCCCGTCCCCACGGGGGTATTTTTCAGTGAATAACCACTTAATTCGGGGTCGGGGGGTCGGGTCATCATCGGGTCGGTTTCAGATTGCCATCCCTAACTTTCTATGGCCATCTAGATTGCCTACAAGCTATTCTTTCTGCTGCCCTTTCCACCTCTGTTACACATTCCTGGTGACCCTCTCTCTCTCTCTCTCTCTCTCTCTATACAAAAACACACACACACTCTTATATATGCTTGTGTGTAGAGAATATCCATGAAGTTGCTAAAGCTGTGGTTGCTTTGTTTGGTTTGATTTGGAGTTGATGGCAGGGGATTTGCAAGGTTTGTGAATATAAGAGATAAAAATGGAGCAACCCCATTGCACTTGGCAGCCCGACATGGATGGCCGGAGTGTGTTCATATGTTGTTAGACAGTGGGGCTCTTGTTTGTACATCTACTAGGGGATATGGATAAAACTCTCTTATTGAAGGTTTTCTAGTGTAATGCAATAACACAATTAATTTGTCATTAATATTTATAAGAGTCCTGCTGCTGTGTGTTCTCTTGTGTGTTCATATGTAGTTTGAAGCTTTTTCTTCTAAGGGCAAATGCTGCTGTGTTAACTTTTCCGGCCACAGAATAGGTAAAGAATGTCGTGATGTCAATTTGTTTTTTCAACTTAACAATTTATTTTTTAAAGAGCTGTCCTTGAAATTTGTTTGTATTTGCATTTTCTACTATATTTATCAGCGAGGTTAGAATTTCAAGATGCCTTAATTGTGAATTATATGAGCATTTGCACTGTTTTATCAAAATGTGTTTGGAGATGATGTATAAAATAAGTTATTAACTGGAAGAATCTATGATAATCATTACTAATGATTTTGCATGCATAAGTTGAATCAAATGTTACTTGGAATTTATATGTTCTCTATACATCCAATGGAATTGGAAGTGCTACATACTCTAAAACCTGACACATGAGGGGTAGGCTTATGTAGATCAATAAATTGATTGTATTGTGGTGTTATTTATTTGTTTTTGTTTAATGTGTTGGGGTATGTCTGGTAGGAGAGTATTTTTTTTATTTTATTTTAAAAGATAGATGATTAATGAGACATATGTTGATGAAATGCACAAGTTTGTTATGTTGAAGTAATCTTTCGAAAGATAGAAATAAGTGTACGGAAGTTTAGTGCTTCATGTGCTATTTCTATTTCTTTAAGCTTTTGTCGAAAAACTCGTCTTAAGATTTGTTGGATTGCATTTGATTTTAAATTCATTATTTTTACCTCTATTAATGAAGAAAGAAACCGAGGGACTAAACAGGAAATTGTTTATCAGATATTTAGAGTATTGGAATGGAATTCGGGATGTGCTTTTCAAAATGTAAATTGCTAGGCTATGATTGTTTTCTATTAAGTCTGGTTGAATCTCATCAATATATGGTTTCTAACTTCTACTATCCACTTTTTATGTATGACGATTGCAAACTAACCTATTAATGAAGTTTTAAGTCTAATCTATGCAGCAATCCGATTAGGGAAATAAGTCTCTACATTAGCCATTTACCTCTAGACACTTAATGGAATGAAAAGCAATAGAGTCTATGTGTCCGGACCAGGATAAGCGCTGACAGATGAGATTTTTCCTATAGACTAGAAGACCAAAGGAAGCCCTATTTGAGTAAGGACTATGGAAACATCACCTTGGCTCACAGTATTGTCCAGTTTTGAAAATTTCTTGTTTTGAATCTTGATGCATCTCTTGGCTAGAACTCATCAACATTTGATTTCTATGGCACCTTCACATGCTGTCCATTCGTATAATTGATGATGAACAAGTGGTGAAGCTCCACTTTAGACCAATTAGATGAAAGGTCAATTGTTATTACCAGTTTCGTATGAGTCGATACCTGATAACTTGAGCTCATGTATCTCTTAGATACTCTTTGTGGTCCTTTTTGGCTAACTATTGCATTTGTCTAGGTAGCCTAGTAGACCTCCTAGCATGAAGACAATCTGGTTTCTGAACCTGTCTTGGTCTAGCTTTGTCTACTTGATCACTGATTATTTGCTAGCAAAGGTTTATTTCATGGTAATCTAAACATATTCTATTTAGATCTTATACTTTGAATGCACATATGAGGTATAAAATAAGTTATTGTGAAAAGTGTCTTGATACGTGTGCCAACTTCAGGAAGCCATTGCAGTTGGTCAATCTTTTGCATCCATAAAAGGATACCATCTTGATGGAAACAAGGAAATGTTGGCCATGGGCTTCATGAACATTGAAGAATCTTTAACTTCATGCTATGCTGCCAAATAAATTTGGGGTTGAATTAGCTGAAGCTTTAGGGTTTTTAAGCATTTGAAACCAAATAAATGGTACTTGCTTTCTTCATTTTAATTTACTTGCCTTTCCATATCATATGAAAAAAAAAATTTTGCTGTGGTGACTGTGTTTCGACACCTATTTGAATTTCTTCTGTATTGACAAATATATTAATCTATTCAGATATGGATAAGCTCTCTGTAAATTGCATCTTTTGAATACTTGGTTGTGATTTATGGAAGAACCTTTTTTTTTTCCTTTTAGATAAAATCTGGAGGTCACTAGTGTATTATATTTTTTTGACAGCCACAAGTGTTGTCTGCCAGTGTAAATCTTGAAACAAAAATGTGTTTTCATTTGTTTTGAAAATTAGTTTTCATTTCCTTTCTTCCCCACTACTGTTGCTCACCACCTACTATTGGCTATTGTTGTGAGAGGATGGGCTGTTATGCAATGCTGCTATTTTTGCTTTGCTTTGTTTTTCAGTGTTGCTTCAGATTCTGCTGCTTTGGCTTAGGCTCTATTCTTCTGCTGCAGTCTGTCACTTTGCTTCAGTTTTTGCTTTGGTCTATTTCAGGCTTTATTTTGTTGGTTTGCTCTACTCAGCTGTGGACTACTATGTGTTAAATTATTTTTTGCAATGCTACTGGTCTGTTATGTTTTGTTTCTCAGTGTCAATTTGCAATGCTGGTGAAGGCAGGCTAGTGTGTGTATGCTGTTGCTGTTGAGAGTTAATTAGTTGGTGAAGATGCTAGGATTGATCAAATGCATGGCAAATCAGTTGAAGTGCTTTGGGAATTGCAGCGTGACATCTCTTCTCATATTCAACATTTGTAATAATTATTGTAATTTAGTTGGTTACATATTTTCATCTTTACTTTAAATGGAATTCAATTATTGTTTGATGATTTAATGAATTTACAAGAAAGGAAATTTGTTAATTATTGTTCATAAGCTTTCTCTTTTTTAAATGTTATTGTTCCTTAATTGTGGTTGGGTTGAATGAATTTTGTTTGATATTGGATTGAATGTTTATAAACAAAAATTGATGGTTCTCAAAAAAAAAAAAAAAAAAAGAAAGAGATTTGGCGACTAAAAAATTGGTCGGCAAATTCTACACTTTTGCGACTAAAATCATTGGTCGGCAATACCTTACCTTTTGGCGACTAAATTGTTAGTCGGCGATTCCTCGACTTTTGGCGACTAATCTATTTGGTCGTGGAATGTGACAATTGGCGACTAAGATATTTGGTCGAGAAAATATCACTTTTCGCGACCAAAGTGTTTTAGCGACAAAATGGATTAGTCGCAGTAATGATATATTTAGAGACCAAAAAATTTAGTCGGCAAATCCAACTTTTTCCGACCAACAAAAATTTTGGTCGCGAATTACTTTTGCCGACCCTCAATTGGCGACCAAAGTAGCGACCAAAAAAATTGGTCGCAGATAACTTTTGCCGACTAACAATGGGCTTTTAGCGACCAATTTTTTGATCGGCAAAGGTGTTATTTCTTGTAGTGAAAGACAATGGCCTAATGGATAAAGGAGGTGTGTAGCTCAGTTGAGAGGCAATTGGTTTTGATCCAATCAATCAAACTAAGGTTTAAAGAGGATGATAAGTTTAAGGGAATATGGATTGAATCCCAGAATCTCTTTGCAATTGCGCGGTCCCTCAATGTGTGTAGGTTTGTTTCGGGTAAAGATCCACAGAGTTGGCAAATACTATCATTTATGATGTTTTTGGTATGGAGTTGGTCCTTAGTGTGCAATCGTTGTTGAAGTGCTAGCCAAAAAAAATGGGCCACTCTTGGACTAGCAAGGATTTTCCAAACCCAAGCCCAACTGTTGAGCGCCGGAGTGGTTGTGAAGTTCTTGGAAAGCAAGTATGCCAACTTACTGCTAAAAATTCCGTCAGAGGAGTGGTTCTAAGTGACTCTATCATCATTTAGCCCAAACCATCTAGGTGTGATGGTTTGAATTTGACATAGAATGTTCTTAGGGGTGGGGATGAAGATTTTGTTAAAATTTCAATTGTTAGAACTCCAACAGTCTCGAACTTTAAGTTTATCTTCCTCGAGGGAGAGTGGACCTTCCACTAAATTTTGCAAAAGGCCAAGACTAGTCCAGTTCTCAAACCAAAAATTTGTGCTAGCGTCACTTTTGATGAGGATTTTGGTTCCTTTGTTGAAGAGATCCTTTCCTTTTAAGACACTTCTCCACATGAAAGAGACTCACCCCACAGAGTTGGGGTTGTCATGGTATTTGGCTTTAATAATTTTGGCCCAAAGGGACTCTTTATCATTTGCCAAACACCAATTTAAGTTGGCCATGCACACTTAATTTACCAGGAGGGTTTGTCTAATTCCTAATCCACTTGGCTTATTGGGTTTGGACACATTGTTCCAATACACAGTGTGAATTTTCCGTTTTACCACCAACGAGCCCCAAAGGAAATCCCTGTTAAGTTTCTTAATGTTTTTGATGGTTTTCTTGGGGAGGAAGTTACTTTGCATGATGTAGGAGGGAATAGCTGCACTGACAGATTTAATCAAGGTGGTTCTACATATAGGTGAAAATAATTTAGTTTTCCAACCCGTGAGTTTGTTTTGAATCTTATCAATAAGAAATCTAAAGGAGTCAGCATTGGGTCTACTCTGATGGATGGGGCAACCTAAATATTTACCAAGATTAGAGCTATGGAGGACTTGAAGCTTGTGTACCAAAATAGAACAAGTTTGACTGTCACATTATTTGAAAATAAGACTTTGGATTTGGTGGAGTTGACTTTGAGATTTGAAACCTTACAAAAGTCTTTAACAATGTTGGCTATGGTTTGCCAATTTGATTTAGTGGCTAAGCCAAAAAGGATAAGGTCATATGCAAAGAAACGGTGGGATAAGGGAGGACCCCTTCTGGACACTTTGATGGGTCTCCATGTGTTGAGACTACAAGCATGTGAGATGGAGAGAGATAGGTACTCTATGCAAAGAATGAAAATGTAAGGTGAAAGAGGGTCACATTGTTGAATACCTCGCAAATGATGGAAGGTGTCAGTTATACCTCCATTAAAAAGGATTGCCATGGATGAAGATAATATACAAGAGAGAATGTGATCAAATCTAGAGTTTGGGGAAATTAAAAAAGTACAAGACTTGCCTAATAAAATCTCGTTCTAGCCTATCGTAAGCTTTTTCCAAATCAAGTTTCATAAGCATTTGGCTAACTTTGCCTTTCTTTGATTTGAAACTATGGACGACCTCTTGGACTATGATGACATTATCACTACCCCTCTTACCAGGTATGAAGCTAGTTTGGAAAGGACTATGATGACATTATCACTATCCAACTTCATTGTATGCTCATGTCACCCAATGATCGTAGGCCTCATTTGATTGTCCGAATTGATTATAAGGGTTTGAAGAAGATATATAATACTTAAATATAAGGATGAGATATAATATGGGGTAAATAACAGTTTGACTCCCTGTGGTTTATCGGAAAAACATGAAGCCCCCCTGTAATTTTATTTGTAATACTTAAACCCCCTGAACTTCATACCACATTGTAATTTTTGACGGAACCGTTTGTTTTAACAAAACGTGTGTTGCACGACCACAAAACCAAATTTCCCGCCCAACCACACTAGATAATTCCTTAGCTTCTTCTTCTTCCTAATTTTTTTTTGAAAACAGAAGTTGGTTCTCTCTCTAAAATACTTCCCTCTCTCTCTAGCTAATCTCCCTCATTTTTCCATCTTTCCCTTCCATTTTTGTTTCATTATTCTTCTAAAATCTATATCTATCATTCTCTTAACTCAAATAAAGTTAACCTATAAATTATCCTTCATCATTCATCTTCCTTTATCTTCTCTTTATCACTATAGACACATTTACATTATATACATAGGCATACCCAATTAACCAAGCCAAGACCCAAATTGTAGTGGTGGCTACCACCATGGGTGTCATGAGAGGAGAAGGTGGTGGGTGTTGGTTGAGTGGAGGAGAGAGACGGGTGGTGTAGGTGGGGTTCTAGTACAGTAACTAGTCTAGGTATAGTATGAAGGGAGATGTGACGAACGTGGTAGGTGTTTATAGGAGTGGGTTGTTGGGTTTTCATTAAGGTGTTGGGTATGCTTTCAGAAATAAGAAAAAGAAGGTAGAGAGGAGAGTAGTGGGTCGCTTGTCCTGTGTAGCCGTGGGTAGCTATGGAAAAAGTAGAGTGAGAAAATATTTTAATTTCACAAATTTCGTAACTATCATTTAGATACTTAAAATATGGACTTAGGAAAGCTTGAACTTGAAGTTCGTTATTAGTTTTTTTCTTGAATGTGTATGTGTTATATATTTATATTTTTTGTATTGTTGCTATGGTCCAATTACTTGGGTTGCATCTAGTGAGATGGAGTGTTTGGGACAACTATGGATTGTTTATTTGGGTCTAAATTTTAGAGAGAGAAATATGTATTTGATGATGGTATGAGAGGTGTGTGGTTTGCCATGGAATGAGAAATAAACGAGAGAAAAAGAAGAAGAGGAAATGAATACAGAAAAATTAAAGCAAAATGAGAGGGATGTTCTGGTTTGAAATGACATTAAGAGGAAAATTAGAGAAAGAAATAAGAGTAATTTAGACTTTTTACAACTTCTATTACATTCTTCCGAAATTGCACTCTGGAAAAATTTTATTTGCACACACTCTTTTATCTCTATGTATATAATTTCTCAATGTACACCCTTGTGAAATTGGTTTTATGTTTTTATTCTCTATCCACACCTCTCATGTTCCAATGATACCCTAAACTAACATCCTTGTAAACACTACTTAAACCATTTGTTTCACAGAGAATCAATGGTGTAGACCCATTTTTTATTCCACCAACCTTGAAAACACAGCAATATCTTTCACAAGAAATTCCTCAGCAATTCGCTCCATGAATCTTCAGGTTATACAACAAACTACCTCATTTGATTACCATATATCATCAAATTGATTCCTTCAATCAACAATCTAGTCAACATCGAAAAAGTCATTAATTGTCATCGACTTGTATCAACATAGATCTTGAAACAACATCGTTTTGTATCAAACTCCATTGAAGATGTACAACTCCATCTATCTCTTATTTTTCATGAACTCTCGTTTTTTTCTAGAAGCAATTCGATTTTGCTTATTCGATATTGGTCATCCAAATGAAAAAGGTTTATTCGATTTTTAATTTCTAAAACATGTAAAAAAATTCAAAACTTGGTTTCCGAAATAAATTCTTAAATTTGAAAGTTGAGTTTCGAATTTGGTTTATATCCAAATTCGGAACTTGATTTTCGAATAGAATTAATAATTTCGGCAATTGATATCCGAAAAAAGCAACATGTTTAGGCACTGGTTTACCGAATTAAAATCATGAAAACAAATTTTGCACAAAAAAACTTACATTTTTATAATTGCTTTTGTTGTAACCAGGCATATTGTTATTTGAATTTGAATTTCCATTGATTTGAAACTCTTCCATCACAAAAATCTAGAATTATGGTGAATTCTAAACAAAACGATATAATCAATAGAATATAAACTTAGAGAGTAAAATAAACAATGGAAAAATTAAGGTTTTTTTATTTATTTATATATATATATATAAATTTTAACTCAAAACTTGTATATTGAGATTTTTTTGCTCTTAAAAAATGTATATAAAGAATTTTTCTACATAATATTATGGGTATTGCTGGATGTCTACTATGGTCATTTTTATTTAAGATATAATTATTATTAAATTAATATTTCATTAAAGGTATGCCCTGAACTAATTAGGTGTATGAAAATAGAATTTTCCTGCACTTTAGTATGAAGTTCAAGGGTTAAAGTGTTACAAATAAAACTGCAGAGAGGCTCTATGTGATTTCTTATATTATGTTTGGTTAAAACAGAATATAAGATAAAATAAGAAAAGAGTAATTATTTTTTATCTTTGAATAAAAGATGAGTTACATCCGACAGTGGGAGATATACAATATCACGAGGGTATTGCATATCCCCTTTTTGCATCATATACTATTCAAACTCCCTATATTCGGAACAACTAAATAAGGGATATAAGGAGACAAAAAAACATATAAGACCCACCTCATATTATATCCAATCTCTCCTTATATTCGGCCCTTATATATGGTAAACAAACAGGTCGTAAAGCCTAAAATCTACCAGCCAAGACCTTCACAAGAGTCAAGATTACAAATCAATAAAACTAAAAATCACATAGAAATAGTACAAAACAAAAGATGTACAAAACAGTAGCTCTATGTAAATATATTAGATATAAACCAAAATCCACATACATTACAAAAACCTTATATTGATTACACCTTTCACAAAGGCCAATGAAGAATATCTGCAAGTAATTGAATCCCATTTGCATCCTATTGCAAGTTATAACATTCTCAACGTCTAAGACTCTGAAGTTCTCGCATCATCATTTACACTACAATTTTTTTTCCCTTTTTTTTTTTTTCACCTTATTGTTGGAAAAACAAAGGATGGCAAGCTTCCACCATCCACTGTACATGGCAACCATCTAAGCGTACATTTCTCTGACTAGACACATGAATCTCCTCCCACAAGATATAAGGTTAAAAAAAAAGGGTAAATTACATTGACACCCCCTAAGGTTTATGTTTATTACAGTTCCCCCCTCACCTTTTAGAAATTACATCTCCCTCCCTGAAGTTTAAAGTTTCATTACAGACCGCCTCCTGAAGTTTAAAGTTTCATAACAATTCTCCCCCTCACCGTAATGATCATCATACATAAAATTAAATTAATAGGGGGGTCAGTGTAATTTCTCAAATGTGAGGGGGTGAACTGTAATAAACATAAATCTCAGGGGTGTCAGTGTAATTTACCCAAAAAAAAAAGGGTAAAGATGATAATAAACATAGAAATCAGAAGGAAAAGGAGTTTAAAATAGAAAATTTTGACTCAATCGAATCACCTCTTCTCAGCTTGTGCTACCTGGAGCAAGTCTCTCATAGAACAAGATGTACCCATGATCTGTATTACTAGAATATTCCTGTGCTGAACCAAAGAAAGTCTGCACAACAGACTCGTCAATCATCTCCACGTTTTCATCGTCAAAGAACAACCAATGGTTATGACTTTTCACTAGGCTGACATAGTGTCCATGGTTAGGCCCACTTCCAACATGAACAACTACAGCAAACAGGGAATACTCAGCATCTGCATCTTCCATTGTATTGCTCAGCTTGAGCTCGAGCGGGAATACAACACGGTATGACAACTTCTTGTACCGGCCCAGCTGCTCGATATATTTGAACCGCTTTAGATGGATCACCAGAATGTGAGGTGGCTTTTTTATCTTCATTCTCTTCTGAGCCTCCTGCAAACTACATTATGAAACAATGGACCAAACTCAATTATCTGACTTAACAGAAATAAAAATGTAGGTTTATTTTTCTTTTCTTCTTTTTTGAGATCATTCATCGTTTGTTATTGCGCTAGACCTGCACATCTTTTTGCAACCAGGCTATAAAAATATAGAAAGGCTTGAATAATATAAAGATGCTCAACAATTTCAATAGTTTTGTTTCCAAAACAGATCATGTGCATATGTAACTCATCCAGCACCTTGTCAAAGACTGAAGGTAAAATCAACCCACTTGAAAGGCTTTTTGAGACAAAACGAACTAAATCATTTCCATGGGGTATCCAAACTCATCCTATTTAATTCAAGTAAAAATAAATTCCGCTTTGAGCAACATTGTGTGTGTGTGTGTGTGTGTGTGTGAGAGAGAGAGAGAGAGAGAGAGAGAGAGAGAGAGAGAGAGAGAAAGAGAGCTAATAAAGTCAGCAGCAATTGGGGTGCCTCAAAAGCTTGAAACATCTAGACAATCATGTCATTATCAGTGCTTACCTGTGCTTACCCACCACCCTTACATAAGCACAAACAGGAAAACATCAATTACAATTTCCCATTCAAATAAAAAAGGCAGGAAAATAGCAAAAGCTAAAAAACACAACCAATACTAAGGCAATTAACAATAAAGAATTCCAACAAGTACACCAAAGAAGAACTGAGCAAATACCACCTACCTGCAGCACTTATCACAAAAGAATTTGTCTTCAGCATTTAGAGTCTCTGTGGAACTGAAGTTTCTCAAACAGCTTGTTATAGAACTGTTCTGTTCAATATCAAGGCTCAAGTCAAAAAAGGTTTCATCCCGTGCTGTTACTGTCTCACACCGCAAGCACCTTGTTTCATTTGTGAGTATACCCTGAAGACCAGCCATCAGAGATGTCATATTCTTGAGAGATAATCTAAACAACAAAAAAAAAGTAGCATAATGCATTGTGGCATGCAGAAAGAAAACAAGGAGGTATTTCAGGACTAAAGCTTATCAAATGTCCAAAAACAGAATTTTCTAAATTAATTTGCAAGGTCAGAGAACAAATGAATGGACAAGGAGTCACCTGGAAATTTTTGTGCACCCAAGTGACAAGAGGCTCTTTTTTAGCACCATTGGCATGAACAGTCTTTGGCCCATTTGTAACCTTTTCAGATGGTGATGAAGTTTCTGGATCACTCTTTGCAGCATGGGACTCTTTTTCCAATATGTCAACAAGTTCATTCAGCAAATAGTTCAAAAATTCATGAGCATCCTACCCAAAGAGGAAGACGATTAGTTTCTCAAATCACACGAGAAGACAGAATGGTAGAAACATGGCCATACAGCGAGCTGAAAAAAGTTCATACTGTAAGAATTTATATGGAAGGATTCAGCAAAGATGCAACATGAGATACACGACTACAAGTAAATATAATTAAGAAAAATAAACATTCATAATCCATACAAGGTAAAAGTCTGGATTTAATATAGTTCCAAAGTGTAGTAGCTCATGAACATATCACACACAACCTCATCTGCCTAAAGGAAAGTATGGATTTAATAAATTCTTCCATTTCTTTAAGAGGGAGAGAGTTGCCAAAAACAAAAACAAAAGCAAAAGCAGACATTGATTGGACTCAGCCAGGGACAAACTTAGTAATTGCACCCAAGAAGGGGAGGGGGGGTTCAAACGAAATGGGCATAGCATATTATTATCTCAATTACACAGTATGAAATATTATTCATGTTAATTTAAGGGATATGAGTTCGTCATCCATCTATTGATAATGTCGTTGATAATTTTGAGGCCTAAAATCCTACTTTACTGAAAATTTTGCCTTGACAATGCAATTGTTATGTAATTAATTTAGCTATATCCTTTTCTCTAAAAGCTTTTCTCCATATTTGTATAATAAAGGCAAATATTTTACCAGTTTCCTTTTTTTTTTTTTTTTGTTGGGAAGGGGGGGGGGGGGGGGGGGGGTGGTTAGATTTTCTCAATTTATGCATTATAAAAAACAAAAAAGGTAAAACTTTATCAAGCTTCTTTCCATATACTTCAAGGAACTCAGCTTTTCCACTTTAATCAAGTCTTCTTATCACATTGAAAGAAGAAAATTTTAATAAATCCAAAAGGCAAGGATTTGAAGGTTTAATGTGAGAAAATCATAGCAGTAAGGACGGAAATGGAGCCTGCCTTCCCCTACTCCTCCTCTCCTTTCTTTTCCCATCTCTTTTGGAAGTCATTACTGTGCTGAATATAGCACAAGCCTAAGCACCAATCCCATTGAACAAAGCATGCAATAAAAAAGATGGGCAAAAGTTGGGATTCTGTGCATAATGACGGTGAGACAAAGAAAGTCTGGAATTTGAAAATCAAACACAACCATAAACTCACTCCAATGCAAATATTAACTCATCCAGGAAAAACTTCCAAAGTCCTAGCATTGTAGATACCTGCCATTTTTTTAGGATCCCGCAGTAGCATGATCCCCATGCATTCAAGAGGTTATATTTTAATTCCATCCAAACCTCTGCAGGCATGTACCTAATAATATTTTGTTCATAGCCATTTTCAATCTTGATGGGATGCATCTCCCGGATAATACATGTCAGTGTATGTCAAAGCAAGAGACAGATTCCATTTAGTAAAAACTAAGAGGTCTTGTAACACATGTAATGGATCCATCTTACAAGGCTATTGTAAGTTGTAAAAGAACCAATCTCAGTAACCATCCGTATAGTAGCTCCATGGTGCTTTACAAACAAGAAACATGCAGGGTGAAAAGAAAATAATCATAAATTTTGGTTTTGGAAGAAGGAAAGGGGTTGCAAAAAGTGCAGACAAAAAACTAGGCATTGCAATTCACAAGTGCCATCTTTGTGCTGAATTTGCCTCAAGTCTAATCAAATTTCATTCAAGAAATTTGCAACTGATAAGATAAGTCATCAAACTCCTTTAGAAGGATAACCTGAGTACACACAGTCAAGGTTGAAACTGAAAATACCACAATGAGACAGAAGCATGGCCAGAAAGCGCTCTAAAAATAAACTATTCATTGAATATTCCCTGTGCTTGCACCTGAACTCAATATGCCAAAACCAATAATCAAATTAAGCACATACCTGGTGCATATAGCTGCGGAAAATTTCATTTTGCTTCTTCAATCTGTGTACAAAGCGTTTTGGAGCAATGACACCCGTTTTCTTCTTTTGTGAACTTATCTACACAGGAGCAAGTCTTGGCTCAGGTAAATTTATTAGTAAACAGTTAAACATATGTGCATGTATGGTCACATGCATATAGACGCTCATTATGTGAGTAAATAAGAGATCCCATTAGCATCAGCCAGTTTTTTTTGCAAGTTAATTTACTTGGATGGGGAAAGTTGACAATGAAGAGTCACGAGCAATGAGACTCAGTCCAACACCACCTTCAAAATAAATCCTCCCAAAATCAGTCAAAAGGATATCATTCAAGAAATTCAATATGTCGTCGAAATTCAACTTTTATTTATTTTTTTGTTTGTTCGGTGATAGGCCTTCAAAATTTTAAATTTTTACACCATTCTCTATCTACTGAAAGAAAACATGTTAAATTGTAAATCATGCTACTCAACAGTTTTAATTGACACAATCATATATTTATGCTCACAGCTTCTCTCATTTTTGCTAGTCTATCTTCTCCAATATATATTTGTTGTACAGTCCACTAGATATATATAGCATTTTTTTTTTTTTTGGGTACATTATATATGTAGCCTTTTTACCTTATATTTTGCCCCTCTTGGTTGGTTTTTTGGCTCAGCCACTGTTTGAAAGCATTTTACTCTAAATCTAAGTATCACATAACTGTATGCAAAACCCACCCCCTCCCTTGAAAATAAGAAAACATGGCAAAAATTGTCTTGTCCAGATGACCATGCTGCAATTAAGTGACCAATTCTAGAAATTTAGGAACCTGAGAAAGGAATTGCCAAGGTGAATTTAAAACAAAACAAAAATACAATAAGGGACAAGGAAGTACGACTATACTGCAAGAAGTAAAGAAACAATCCAGCAACTATGTCTAGAGTTTTACCTGTGTAAATAAATCTGCCAGACATGTCAATAGATTTTCTTCTGTATCTGCAAGATTTTTGTTATTTGTATAATATTCCAACAGCTGCTCACGAAATGGAACACAGAAATAGAGGGCCTGCATAAAAAGGATGACATTAGAAAGGAATACACACGAGACTACAAATGTGTCTCAAAGCAAACAATTACTCAAACTTATCAAATGCAAAAGATCATAAAGCAGATTATAATTGAAGTTGTCTTCATAAAATAATTTGTGACATCATGAAGCCTCTCCCAGATGACTTCAAATGCAGTGGATATGGGCTGCTAAAGGACATTGGCAGCTATTTTCCCAACCCAAGTTCAGTTACAGACGATAGGGAGATAAATGAATTATATGCTTTTTAAAATTTGTTCCCAAAACATAAAAATTGAATTCAAATTACTAGATAGATTTAATAGGTTAGGTGAAAGTGTCAAGAATTTAATTGCTGATAAGTTATTAATTTATTTCCTTTTTCTACATTTTGCTAGCAACCAATAGAGCTGAAATGCAAAACCTCCTGCTAGCCCACCATTAAATGCCGACAAACAAATCAGTATTGTTTGTTGAATGATGTTTAAGGAAAGTTGGGAATCTATTGATACATCTCTAAATTAAAGAAATCATAGACAAGGTTCTTCCTAAGGGGCGCAATCTAGGTACATGTGCCCCATGCACACACAAAGTATACAAACAAGCTACATACTCATATAACTGAAATGAACCTGAATTCTATTAGTAAAGAAAGAAAATCCAAAAGGTTTCAAGAGCTGGGTTCACTCTCTTTGTTACCCAACTACGCAAAACTTCCAAATAGGATACATTCAATTCATGAACTAAAGGAACATTCATTCCTCTTAAATGCTCCATATCAAGCAAAGAGGAGCGAAATCCCAAGTCCTCTTCTTTCTCTTATTTATGTGAACTTTTTATCAATCAAGTAATACAACCAGAAAGGCATGAATCAAACAATTCAAAAATATAAGAACAATAAAGACCAAAGCTCCCCAACCTCCTTGGACATGCAACACCAGTTAGGAAGGATCTTTCATTCTCAAGTTATTCATTGTAAGAGCCTTTTGATGGGCTGCCAAACATGCAAAAAGGTAACCATGATATGAACTTCAGTCTTCAAAATACCTACCCAAGGATAACTAATATGAACCAATTGAAGTCAAGTTGATCAACCAACTACGGGAAAGGGGTTTGTTTTGTTTAGTCGATGGGATTGAACAAGGTCAGGTTCATAATTCATTCTTTGGGATTAGAGTGGAAAGTCTCATCGACACATCAAGCGAAGAAAGAATGGACTCGTGGCATAAATGGATTTTTCAGTCAAAAGAGGTGGATCATGATCACAATCCGGATGTAGGAAGACATTCTTTCAGATCTGCCTTTCCATTCATAATAGATCAATCTGAAAGAGGTGACAAAACTTGAATTGTTATCCTAACTTGCCTTTTTCCGATGAATGAAATCAAATTGAGAATCATCTATGAAAGAAGGGGTTTGAGGAATAAATGGGGATTTTCCACCCCACAGGCTATAGTAAGTTTTAACATCAAAGTTCCAGTATCAAGGTGTCCCAACAGATTCACCTTACCCCCCACGCACATGAAATTTACTAAATGAGAGGCTTAGAATCTGCAAATTGTGTCACAATCACTAGTCAAAATTTAACCAACCAAGCCAAGCCTTAAATCCTATCAAATGGAGCCGGTTACGTGAATCCTTCTTCTCCACTCGACTTTATCAAAGGCCATTTCGTTAGTCAAATTAAGAAGGTTCATATCTTTATTTACTACACTAGTACATGTTAATCTAGGTCTGCCTCTTCCCCTAACACTTCTATCTACCGTCACTATATCGCATCTCTTCACTATTGTTTCTGTTGGTCTCCCTACTCTTACCCATTCTCAGATATACTCATTCTTAACTCTATCTTTTCTAGTCTTACCATACATCCACCTTAGCATCCTTGTCTTAGCAACACTCATCTTATCTACATGCTATTGCTTTGTTACCTAACATTCTGACCCATACAACATCGTTAGTCTAATATAGAACTTCCTTTTTACTCTAGTAGATATTCGCTTATTGCACAATACTCCAAACACACTCCGCCACTTAACCCACCCCGCCTTAATTCTATGGACCACATCCGTTCCAATCTCCCCAGCCGTTGTGATAATCGATCTTAAATAACAAAAATGTTCATTCTTAGATAATTCTTGATTCTCAATCTTCACTTCTCCTCTACTTTCATTGTTACTGTTACTAAAATTACACTCCATGTATTCTGTCTTAGTTCTACTTATCCTAAATCCTTTAGATTCAAGTGATTCTCTCCAAATCTCCAACTTAGTGTTAACTCCTTCTCTAGTCTCATCCACTAACACAATATTATCTGCAAAAAGCATACACCATGGTACATCATCCTGAATATTTTTTATCAACTCATTCATAACTAAAGCAAAAAGATAAGAACTTAAAGTTGATCCTTGGTGTAACCCTACAGTAATTAGAAATTCACTCGTCTCTCCAGCAGGCGATCTAATAGTGGTCACCACACCTTCATACATATCCCTAATCATATCAATGTAACCTTTTGTCACCCCTTTCTTCTCTAACACCCACCAAATTATATCCTTAATCACAAATCAAAACTTCACGTGCCTAAATTCTCTTTTTAATGTATATAATATAAAACCATTATGCTACAAGGATCCCGGATCTTCATTTTGCAGAAAGCCTGGTTTTCTCCATTTCCAATTCCCAGAGTAATCACCAACCATGAATTCAATTAGGACCCACCAGCAACAGTCAAAGGACGAATGGTGTGGACAAGATTTAGAGATTTACCTAGTTTAATTAACCCATCAAGCGCATTTAATACCGTATTTGGAGATCCCTTGAAAATTCAATTTCCCTTTGTTTTGTGTACTTAATTTTGGGAACAATATCATTGCAGTGAATGGGACTGTGGCGGAAATGACATCCATCACTGTCAACGACAAAGTTTGAAAAGTTAGCATTCAACAAAACCCAAAGCTGATTATAATTTATACACCATCAGCTCCAAATTCCATTTATGATGCAACTCCCAATGCTGGATTTCTGCCTCAAACAAACAACCACAAGAAGCAAAATACAGACAAAATAGAACCACAGAAATTAAGCAAATGCCTCTCCAGGTCTGAATTATTCAGAAGAAGACCAAACTACAACCAAACACAAATGCTTCAAACTTTATCAATCTAAGAAGAACACCACCACCAACAACAGTCTCGATACAGTGCGAGCACAACAAGCATGAATCGGAAATCAAAATCTCAAAAGCATCAATTTTTTTAATTTTTTTTTTGTAAATTTCAAAAATTGAATCATATCAACAAATGTATATATGTACACAGATACAGACGCAAATCTAAGAGCAACGTATCGAATCAAAATGAACTTAAAAAAAATAAAAAAATAAATAGAAAAATTGGACCTGTAAAACGCTGTTACAGTAGCAGGTGTTGCCGAAATTCTCAAGTCCGAAGTATCGCTCGCCTTCAGGGAACTGGTCGCCCAGTGCTTTCTCGAGTTTGGAGCCGGCAGCACCCATTTTAGCACATCCGAAACGCCTCTCTGTCTATACGTATATATGTATATATAGCCGTGTGAATTGTTTTGTTAGGGTTTGTCTGAGGATGGGTGGAGAATCAAAAATGAAAGAATGTGAAACTGAAATGAAAGCATCGTTGCTGGGAAGAAAAGAAATAATAATAATAATTGTTACGTATATCTTTCCTCGAATGACTTAAATTTTGTTTTATCGGTCGTCCCGTCGGTGAGGTGGTTGATAATCGCAGTTAATAAAGTGATAATTGCGGTAGACAAAGGCTTCATCCGATCATTCGAGTGTTCGTCTAGCCGGTCAAATGATGAACACAAATTAATGCCATTCACGCTTGAAACTCTCGATGCCTGAAGCATTTTTCTAATAATAAATATGTTATTGGTTCAAATATTAGTACTTAGAGATTGTTTGGGGGTTTCTAAATAAATACATTTTTTGACTTTTTATGAAATATGAGTTGACTTTAAGATAATGTGATAGAGAGGTAATGTGACTTAAATAAGATGATGTGACTTAAATAGGATAGTGACTTTTGAACTTTTTTAAAGAATGTCAAACCTAACCTAAATAAGAACTTCGTTGACTCTATCGAATTTGACTCGTTCAAATTGTTTGAATTTGTGCAAATCAGTCATTTAGGCAATCGTAAGATTGATTATCCGAAAAGTCATCCAGCCAAACATTCGATTTATATAATTTATATAATTCGAATGAACTTAAATTCGGTAGATTAATTATTTTTTTATTAAATAAATAAATATTATAGCGATTCCGGTCTTTCCCTGTCATTTACTGTACTCCGAACTCGAGTTCTGTGGTTGTATGTTGTTGTCTGTACCTCATTTCCATCATTTGATTCTTTGTATTTGAGTTTTGGGATGTGTTGGTTAAGTTTAGAATAGGTTGGTTGTGAGTTGGAACAAATGGTTGTTGCCCAGGATTTGACTACTTCGCTTGAGTGAGCTTTTTGCGCTCGAGTAAGCCTTGGGTATTTGCTTCTTCGCTCGAGCGAAGGTTCTTGCACTCGAGTGGGGATGGTGGGTTCTCACGTTTTTCTTCAGACGCAGCTTCCGCTCGAGCGAGCTTTCTTGCACTCAAGCGAGCCCTGCGTAGTGTGTCTCTTCGCTCGAGCGAGGCTTCTTGCGCTCGAGCGTGCATCTGCGTCTCTTTTGGACCTAAAGGTGAGTTTTCTTTGCTCGAACGAGCTTTCTTGCGCTCGAGCGAGACCCTGTATTTTGTCTTCCTTCGCTCGAGCAAGCACTCTTACGCTCGAGCGTGCGTCTGGGTTGCAGACCTGAAGTTTTGCATTTTTCGCTCGAGCGACGCTTCTTGCGCTCGAGCGAGGTTCTTTTGTGTCTGGTCGCTCGAGCGACCACTCATTTGCTTGAGCGAGCCTCATGTGTATCAATTCGCAGCAACATGATTTTATCACTTTTTCATCTCCTCTTTCACTCAAAAACCCTAAATCGACAGTCTCTTTCTCCAAACTCTCTCTTTCTTTACAAATACATCTTATTCTAGAGGTTTTCTACCCTAGTCCCTCTGTATAAAAACTAGAGCATTGCGAGGGCATCCTTTTGATCAGAAAAAGTTAGATTTTGGAGCATCTTGAGTTTCTTTTCTTCTTCTCCTTGAGCTTCTCCATTTAAGGTAGGGATAATCTACTCCTTCTTATGAGTTTTAACATAAATTTTAGTCATTTTGTATAAATGGTGAAATTTGGAAAGTTTGGGTAAAGTTAGGGTTTGAAAATTGAAAATTTGAAATGTTTGAAAGAGAAGTTTTCTATTTTTGGACTCCATTGTGTATGTGAGGTCTTGAAATGATGTTATTTGGGTATAAGTGATGAAATTGAGCCTTAGGGTTGATATTTGAGAAAGGGGGAATAATGCTGTAACAACCCTCATCACTGATCACTGACTGACCGCTGATTACTGCTAAACTGAGACTGATTATGATTGGCAATTGAATTGATTGAAATACTGAACTAACTGATTGAAATCCGAAACTGATTGAACGACTGTATCTGTTTAAATGCATATTCTATTTATTGACTGTCTAATTATCTGTTCATGTCTTTATGTTTAAATTACAAATTGAAGGCCTTATCGGCGGCCAAATCTGAAATTGATTGATGTTCTGTGTTCGTTGGAATTTATAGGATTTTATGGCATATTTATCTGAAAAGTGATTTGGTATGATTAAATTAGATCAAATAACATTGTATTACCAAGTCCAAGTATTTACCAACTTGCCATTATGAGTGGTCCACTACATGATTCATTTGTGAGCTTCATTACACTTGACCAAAACAATTTCATCAGCCATACTTCTTGTTCTAACCGACCATAGAGAGAGAGAGAGAGAAAGTGAGAGAATTGAGCTCAACTTGTAGATTTGCTTGGGACTTGAAGGAATTGAAGTATAGATTTCATATTTGAGCTTCTAGTCTTGTGATTGAAGACCTAAGGTAGAGTAACTACCTTCTTATTTGTGAATTCAAGTTAGTTTGTGCATGGTTCATGATAGATGAGAGCCTAAGGTCATAAAGTGGAGTTAGATTGTGGTCTTGAAGCTAAATTGTTGCATGCATGTGCATATTGTTAAGTTTTGAGGTTATAATTCATGATTCCTCACATGCATGTCTATATTTTGAGAATAGACCATGATTTCATCATGTCTTTGTAAGAGTTAGCTCATTTGAGCTTGTATTTAAAGCTTTGAAATGGTTTAAATTCATACATGTCACTTTGTAGCATGTTCATGAAAAATTGGTTTCAAATTGGATTTAATTAAACCACTCTTGGGCTTTGATTTTACAAATTGAGTTTTGAAACACGTTATTCTATGTGTTTACAAATGTTTTCCAGAAATTTAGCCCAAGAGGATCGAATCTAGTACATTTAAACTTGGTTTTGAACTTGGAGTTCAAATATGGAAATTCCAGATTTTTGACTCCCGCTCGAGCGGGAGAAGTTGCGCTCGAGCGGGGAATTCGAGCTCCCAGCATCTTGCACTGTTTTACAGTCCACTCGAGCGGAGGAATGTATGCTCGAGCGGAGGCTTGTGTCACACGCTCGATCGGGGGTCAAGCGCCCGTCGAGCGTGGATTTTGAGCATCCAGTACTTTTGCCATGCTTTGCATTACGCTCGAGCGCGGGAAGTGACGCTCGAGCGGGGTACCTTTGTCTGCATTTCCGCTCGAGCGGGGAAAGACACGCTCGAGCGGGACCCCTGTTTTCTGAAAATTCTGAAAATGTTTTCTGAGTACATCTTTGCATCCTCATTCCATCCTAGGCATTCTTAGGCCTAGTTTAAGGCATCTTAATGAGGATATAGATGTAGAACCACATCGAGTCTAAGTAGGGACTAAGTCTTTGATTTTCGAATGTGAACTTAGTGTGTGTTCGTTCTGTCACTGTATAGGGTTGGCCTTCGGAGACGCGCTCTAGCTACTTATAGTCCGGAACTCTATGAGTAACAATTGTGTAAAGATATGTTCAACTGAGAATGTTTTCTGACTGTTTAACTGAACTGCTTTTTGAATCGATATTGTTAACTGAATGAATGTATGTCCTATATTCCGAACTGTATTGTGGCATCCTTAGCAACTACTGTTTACTGCTACTGTTATAGAGATCTCTGTCAGTTCCTATTTGGAACTTCTGTTTACTGTTATGATGGCCATCATTGACTGTTCGGTCTTTCAAGACCTACTGTACTGTTCGGTCTTTTTAGACCTACTGTTTACTGTACTGCTATGCTAATGGATGTACCACATATGATTGTCTACTGTACTGAACAACTGATATGCTGATTGAAACGACTGTTTTCAATACTGAAGGACATTCATTCTAAACCTCTTTACGCATTATGTTATTCACTGGGCTTTAGCTCACTGCTCATATATATATGTAGGTGTACAGGCATCGGACCGTTGCTAGAAGCGTCGGGGTAAACTCCAGTTTTGTCAAGCCAACTACTGTGCCTCACTACGAGGTTCCAAGCCTGTCAAGCTATGGCTTAGGGGTGTTTTAATTTTTCCCCCGTCTGTCTCCGTATCTGTTTTGTAGTCTGTATAGACTGTTACTGTACTGCTTAATAGGGATTAGGTCCCTGTTCTGAATGGTTGTAAACGTTGTACATACTGTTTTGCACTGTTTGTTCATATGTATGAAAAGTCTTTTTGCATACAGACTGTCACAGCTCATTGGACATTGTTTATTTACTGTATTGGCTTCCGCCATGTCCCTGTACTCTGTTTTACTGTATTACTGTTAAGCAGGCCTTCGGTAATCTCGGATTACTGGCCGGTTACGGTGCTAAACCCATAGGGGCGGGTTTGGGTCGTAACAAATGCCCTAATTGGACCTAAATAGGTCAGTTGTGTAATTAATGAAATTAATTATGGAAATATGAAATTGGAAAAATATGAGATGGAATAGTGTTGTTAGATTGATAAATCACTCATCGATGGAAAATGTAATAAATTATCTGTCTGATAGATTTATTTATCTATTTAGAAATAACTACTTTGGGCTATCGGTGGAGGATAGTCTTAATTGTTGTAGACACTGCATGATGATTAAGAAAATTGGAACCAATCAATTGGATTATGTCATTGAATGTGACGGTGGAATTAACGCATTGAATATGTGAATTGTGGGTCATTGTATATGACCATCTGTTTAAATACATTACATATGTATATTGTGTGGGAGGAGATAGGGGATGTACTCCATTTATTTGGGAGGAGATAGGGGATGGACTCCATAGATAATTAAGTTGGCCGGAGTGTCCAGGGTGAAAGTCCCAAAATCTTTTATATATTTGGGTGTCGGTTCCCTCGGACGTAGTTCCGTAAAATGGCAAGAAAATGGAAGTGTTGAATGTTGTTGTTATTGAAGTGTTGCTATATAAGTTGTAGTCTCATTTTAAGTTGTTTGGATAATATTGAATAATGTAAGTAGATTGATTTGGATAAATGAAAGTAAACGGTTTATAAACGTTGATTGGTTATGGAAAGAATGTAGTTGGCTTTTAAGTGTTAAACATTTATCGAATGTTAATATTTTAATTAATTTTCATATTATGTTTAGCATATCTCTACTGGGCATTGACTTACCCTACTTGGGACATCATTTTCAAGTACAGGTGACATGCCACCTCCAAGGTCTTAGCTTGGAAGGTTTAGATGTTGAAAGCTCCGTTTGGTTATTTTTGTTTTGGTGATTACATGTAAATTCAAGCCGAGGGCTTTATATATAAAGAGTTAGCACTCTTCTTTTATTGTAACCAAGTTATTATTTAGAAAGATATAAGCCCGTAGGGCATTGTAACAACGCCCGCGGGGGACCTCGCTACAGTTCGGACTCGATTTTGTTGCGGTTCTAAATCTCGAACCAAAGAGTCCAAATCCGGCAAATCGTTTTGAGAAAAACTGATTTTTTGAAAGAAGTGCCAAACATGGACTGCTTTGCCAGATAACAGAGTCGCCACCTAAATATTTTTTAAAATGGGAAATTTAGGAAACCCTAACTCAGTGCCAAAGGCCACGTGTCCGTCATCACCAAAGTTGGCTCGGGAACTCGGGTACGATTGGGGAAGGTCACATCGTGAGCACCCCCGCTCGCCCGGTCAAAGACCGGCCTCTACTAACCATGATATCTGTTTTTGAAAACTTTGTGAGTTCTTATTCCGATTATTAGCCTAGGATTACTATGTGATGCTCGCAGCAAACAAGTATAGACTGGGCCGTCTGAATTGGAACAAAACATTTGAAAATGGTTTGATGGTGCTACCCGCAGGTAGGCTAAAACGCGGATTTGCCACCCTCAGGTGGGCTTAGAAAACATGATTGATGAATCGTCCCAATTCAGATAACTCAACCTCCACCCACAGGCATTCAAGGCAGTTATATCATATAAGCACATAGCCTCATGGCAAGCATGCTATCATGGCAACACTCACACGCATGCAAGGATGCTAAAGCATAAAACTCACCTAGTACTCCAAGCCAAAACAGGAACCGATTAGAAATCATGCATGGATCCTAAGTATACAGAATGCCTAATGCAACACATGCAATAATGCAACTATAGCAGGCTCGACTGTCCTAAACATGGGATATGAAATGCTACAGCTAACATGTATTCAATTTGGAATTGAAATACAAATGCAGTTTGTATGATGCGCCGAGCCCGGTGCGTGCAAAACAGATGAATGATGCAAACATGCTGTCATACCGTTATGCTAATTGAAATATGTCCTATATCTAACCATCATAAGCGGATAAATAAAAGGGAGAAAGAAATGGGGTTGGAAGACATACATCACACTCACCCACACTTATTACAGTTATGCCCTCACGCAGAGGGTCCGAATAAATATACAGTCCGAAATATACAGTCCAAAATAAACAGTCCGAATAAATGTACAATTTCTATTTAATTGACAAATTAAATGAGAAAAACTGGCATGCAAGCCAGGGACCGCCTTGCTTCTGATGTATGATGTATGTTGGGCTGCCTCGGGCGGAAATCCACCGGGATGCCCTGATTAGCCTCTGCTTGCAGTGTTTCTCGAAATGCGTGCCAGACTCCGAAAGTTGCTAATCTCTGAGTTTTGCTGCAACAGAGAGCAGGAAAAGGGCACAGCAGTGTATTTCACAAATATATGCATGCCTCGATCCTCGTGCCACCAATCACGCATACCGATGCATGATGGTCGAGGAACCGAATTGCACAATTCAATGTAGGATGAATGCAAATGAATGCTACAACAAAACCTAGCCCCATCATGGATAATCCGGAGTGTCGGTGACTGGGGAATTGAGACATGTTCCGGTACGCGGAGTACGAAATGTGCCTCGTTTCCCGTGCAATATGCATGATATGCATGAAATGCAACTAACATACAACCTATCATGCACGATGCTATGAGAATGAGATGGAAATGAGATGAAAATGAGACGCCTCGAAAAGCGTGCACGCGGGCACGCGAACCGAGGCGATGATGTGAAATGCAAATCGGATAAAGCCGAAGTGTCTCGAAGTGCGTGCACACGGGCACGCACACCGAGGCAATGATAAAATGAGGAAATCGGATAAAACCGAAGTGCCTCGAAATGTGTGTCCACAGGCACGCACACCGAGGCGATGATGAAATACGAAAATCGGATAAAACCGAAGTGCCTCGAAATGTGTGCCCACAGGCACGCACACCGAGGCGATGATGAAATGAGAAAATCGGATAAAACCGAAGTGCCTCGAAATGTGTGCCCACAGGCACGCACACCGAGGCGATGATAAAATACGAAAATCGGATAAAACCGAAGTGCCTCAAAATGTGTGCCCACAGGCACGCACACCGAGGCGATGATGAAATGAGAAAATCGGATAAAACCGAAGTGCCTCGAAATGTGTGCCCACAGGCACGCACACCGAGGCGATGATAAAATGAGAAAATCGGATAAAACCGAAGTGCCTCGAAATGTGTGCCCACAGGCACGCACACCGAGGCGATGATAAAATACGAAAATCGGATAAAACCGAAGTGCCTCGAAATGTGTGCCCACAGGCACGCACACCGAGGCGATGATGAAATGAGAAAATCGGATAAAACCGAAGTGCCTCGAAATGTGTGCCCACAGGCACGCACACCGAGGCGATGATAAAATGAGAAAATCGGATAAAACCGAAGTGCCTCGAAATGTGTGCCCACAGGCACGCACACCGAGGCGATGATAAAATACGAAAATCGGATAAAACCGAAGTGCCTCGAAATGTGTGCCCACAGGCACGCACACCGAGGCGATGATGAAATGAGAAAATCGGATAAAACCGAAGTGCCTCGAAATGTGTGCCCACAGGCACGCACACCGAGGCGATGACATTCAAGCACGAAAAATGTAGATTGGGCTTACACTAACATGAGAGGGCCTCAGCCACACTCACATCAGATGCCGGTGGCGAAAACGGAGTGCCTCGAAGTGCGCGCCCACGGGCGCGCAAACCGAGGCAATGCAATAAGGCATGGAATGACATGGGAAATGATATGCAAGCATGCAAACCAAATTTCAGCCCCTAAATGAAGGGGAAGACAGCCCCGGAATGATATGAAATGACAAACGATGCATGCAATCATCCCGAAATGCGATTCTAAGTGCCCGAAATGGCCTACGGCCATGCTAAACATGCAAAATTGGCACTTGACAGCAAAAACAGTAGCAAGGCAGTCCCAAATATGACATTTTTTCAGTAATAAACATGGCCAAAATGCAAGCATAGATATGGCAACAATAGCTCGCAAGAATACGGTAAAAGAGAGGATTTTCAAAGCAAGTAGTATATAGAAAATTCAAATAGAAAAATTTTCTTCTACAACACTGAATAGGGCCCAAAGATAAGCATATGTTCAGTTTATGGCAACCCCAAAATCAGAATAAAATCATGCTAATAATTCCATGCAAAATGGAGCTCAAAAAAAGGCTATAACAAGAGACATGCAAAGCACACACCAAATGACAAAACCTTCTTCATGAAACATGTAAAGGGGGTCAAAAAAAGACTAAAATCAGTAGGGGTCGAAGTCCCAAAAACAAACACAAATAGGTCAAAAATTGGATGCAAAATATGGCATACTTGATGAAATTGAAGGAACTAGTAGATATAATGGCCAAATGAAGTTGAGCTCCTCTACAATGTTGTAGAGGGGCTCAAAATAATCAAGAAAGCAGTAGGGTTCGGACCCCTAAAAACCAACACAAATAGGTCAATTTTAGCATGCAAAAATGTGACAAACTTTGTGAATATTGAAGGAACTAGTATATACAATGGCCAAATGAAGTTGAGCCCTTCTACAATGTTGTAGAGGGGCTCAAAATGAGCACAAAAGCAGTAGGGGTCGGAGCCCCAATTCTCAACCAATTAGAGTATAAAAAAGGATCAAGAAAAAGCCCTAAAAGTTGGTTTTGAATACTTACCCTTGAAGACTTGTCTTTCTTTGCTTCTTGGCTTGGATTTGTGGCTTCTCAACCTCTGAAATTCACTTCCTAGCTGCTGGAATCAAAGTTGGAATGGTGAGGCTAGGGGTTGATGAAGGAATTGCCTAGGGAGCTTGGAAGTTTTTTGAGAATTAGGCTATGGAGATCAAGGATTTGGGAGAGGTGTTCTTGAGAGAAATTTTTGTAACCTAGGCAAAGGAGCCCTTGGTTCCTTTAAATAGGCAAAACAAGGTGTAAAAGGGGAGGGCAAAGCATCCAAGCTTTCCCTCCCAAAATATCCCCCGGATGGGGGAGATATTTTGCAAAAATATCCGGACAACTGTGCTGAGCTGGAAAGCAAGAATCCGGCCGCCAGGTGGTTTTCTGCAAGGTGGCCGGCCGGCCACCCCCCCTGGTCGGCCAGCCACTCCCCCTGGCCGGCCGGCCATGCCCCAAAAATGACCTCAAGAATTTCTGGCCGACCACCATACAGTAGTGTCCTCCCATGTGTGTAGAACAAGGCCCCAAGGTCGGAATCTGGCAACTCTGAAGCAGGAGCCACAACATAGAGCTGGAAGGAGGGGCTCAAAAATGAAGTCAACAATTGCTGGCCGACCACCAACTTTTTGTGTCCTCCAAGATGTGTGGAACAAGGATCCGAGGTTGAAATTTGGCAACACTGAAGCAGGAGCCACAACATAGAGCTGGAAGGAGGGGCTCAAAAATGAAACCTGGAA
Source organism: Camellia japonica (assembly GCA_030407325.1). NCBI lineage: Eukaryota > Viridiplantae > Streptophyta > Magnoliopsida > Ericales > Theaceae > Camellia > Camellia japonica. The sequence continues at coordinate 79,551,966 of JAPPVO010000002.1, forward strand.
TTTCTGGCTGACCAGTAGTTTTTAGGGTCCTCCCATGTCCCCTGATCACAGATATGTAGCTTTGGTTGGAAGAAAATACCCCCAGGGTGTTCAACATTGGCCCGGAAGTGGGCAAAACGGGCTCCGGAGGAGCGAAACTGGTTATCTGGGATAATTGCTGGCCTCCTACCCTCCAGTGATCTTCCTGGTATTGAAACAGAGATACCTGCCAAAATTGAACAAAAACTAATGAGAAATGAACGCTCGGGGCCAAAACCGAGCCATTCGGGATCCCGAAAATGGGCTGCGGGTGCCGGAAGTGGTGTTCGGCAGCGAAGTGGATATCTGCAACTCCAGTGTCCCTCGGAATGACAAAACAGAGGTTCCTGCCAAAAATCAGAGAAAACCGATACAAAATGAATGCTCGGGGCCAAAACCGCGCGGTTCGGGGTCCCGAAAACCGGCTATGAGCACCAAAAGTAGCATACGGCCACGAAGTGGGCATCGGGGGCCCCAGTGTGCTCTGTTATGATGAAACAGAGATACCAGCCAAGAACCGGAGAAATCGGAGATGGTTGGGCGGTCCCGAACCGAGGCACACGACCTAACGGCTCCGAAAACCGAGAACCGGGCTCCGAAATGGGCAAAATGACCTACGGCCACGAAAAGTAGCTCACGGCCACCGGGATATAGTCTACAGGACCACTCCCTTCCCTCAGGAAAGAAAACAGAGAAAACCGAGTCTGGTTCGCAAACCGAGACAAGGCACAGAAGAGGATTCGGAAGTTCGGAGGCGGGGCGTACGGCCGCGACTCTGAGACTGCTGAATGAGCACAGTATGCAACATCACCGAGCGCTCAATCGGTGACGTCTGAGCCTTAAGGTCGGTCAAAAATGGGGTGTCTACAGGCATTTTATTTTGTTGTAAACAGTTGGAACTTATATGAAATACCCTTTTGTAATATTAGCTCTGATGTATGTATGAGAATGTGATTTATCAATCATGAATATAGAGCTGTTAAATGATGGGATTGTGTATTTTTTTTTTTTTTTTGAGGGCGTTACAAATATTGTCATGTATCACTTTAATATCTACTAATTTTTTTAATAATATGGACCTTTATAATCAAAGGAAATTTTTAGCTATAGAAATAAAGGGAAAGCTATATACATCTATTATAAATTGATATAATTTTATCACAAAATGTTATAATATTAATTATAAAATGCTTAATTTTGCCTTAAATTAGCGTAACAAAAAATACCGTAATCAAACCATAAACTTTTATAATATAAAAGGGTTTGGTTTAGTTTTAAAATTATGATTTGAATATGGAGTTGTGTTTTGAGTTTTGAGTTTTTGAATTATAATTTAAAAAGAGAAAATTTGTTTGATTATGAGTTTTGAAAATATTTTTGGGATGATTTGTACTTTTTTTTGATTGATTAATGTATAGAATGTGAGAGAATGTGAGAGGAGAAAATAGAGATGAGAGAGAAAAAGTGATTGATTGATTGATTAATAATTTAAAAAAAAAATAGAAGAAAGGAGTTTTCAAAGTAATTTTGAATTATATTTTAAAAATTTGTTTAGTTATAAATTTTGATTCAAATCATGAATTGAAAACAGAATTGAATTTTGAAAATTAAACCAAATGGTACCAAAATTTTTTAGACATTTTATTAAATTAATTTGTGATGAAATTACGCATTTTGTGATTGATGTTTGGAAATTTTGTGGTAAAGTTATGCAAATTTGTGGTAGATAGGCTTTCCTCAGAATAAGTTATATTTTACTCCCTTAAACTATCACACTTTTTCACTTTACCCCCTCAACTAAAAAATGTTACATTTATCACTTTAAATTATAAATTTGTATCAGGGTGATTCTATTTATACACCATTAATATTCTCAGTATGCACCATTACTTAGTACATACACAAAATAATTTTTAGGGTTTAAAAATATCTTATTTCACATCTTAGCTTCCATTACCAATCCTATATTAACACACCACTAACATTTGAATACACATCATTACATACACAAAAAATTCTCATTTTCACCACTACACATAATAAAAACCCCCACAATCTTCAAAATAGAGACCATCTTCGTCGGTCTTGATCTCCATCGCCGACGGAGGTTCATTAGACCTTTATCTTCGCCGATGTTGATCTCCATAGTTGATGTTGAACTCTTGTCCTGGCGGAGTGATTCATTCGGTCTCCATCTTCACCAGTGTTGATCTTCATTATCAGTGTTGAACTCTTGTCTCTCGTTGTCATTTCAGATTGTCATTCTCACCATTGATTTGCACCTTTCATTCTCACAATCAGTTTCAACATTACCACATTGGGTGGGTACAGAATTTCGTAAAAAATTTAACAAATTTATCAAATTAGTCATGTTCAATAATACAGAGTTGAACAAACTTAATGTGTTCAAAAACTTTATATCTGAATAACGAATAAAAGTTTAATTTATTTTTACTGAACTAACTTAAAATGTTCAATTTTTTATGTATGAACATTTAATATTTGGTCAATCTTAATAATTTGAACAAATTGTGTTGTTCAAATATAAATAATCGAACATCGTGTAAAAGTTCAACTCTAGTTATCTGAACACGACGAACAAACTCATCGTCCCAACTTACAAATGAGATAAATAAAAAACCAAAATGTTAAGCCATAAACTAACATTTTTAATAATCAAATCAATGTTTTCAATATTTATATCGGAACCAATCATCTTAGTGTCATTCACGATTTGTAAATCTTCAAAACTAATTGATTTCAATATTCTTAAACCCTAAATCTTCAAAGGCAAAAATAAATATAATGGAGAAGAAAATGAAATAAGAAAATTGATAATAAATGATATTATGAGCGTATATTAATGGTAAAGATGATAAAGAAATACAATATTTATATGTTAAAACCCTAAACCTTATAGGGATGATGATGTGTGAAGAGTATTTTGTGTTTCTAAATATTTTTTTTTGAATAGTTAGAATACATCCCATGTTATCCTTAACGGTCATTTCATTGAAGGACATTATTGAAATATAAATTTAATCTATTAATGGTATATATTAAGAGTATTAGTGGTGTGCAAATATAATCACCCTTTGCATCAATGTAAACATTCTATTAAATAGATTAAAAATTTTAATACGTGACTTGCACATGATGCAGCTTCTATAAACTGATCATAACTTATTTTAATTTGGCAATATATGGCAGACTGATTGGTATAGTTTATACTAATAATTTACTAGGCAAAAATAACTTAAATAAATTAAAAAAAAAAGCTTATTATTTAAAAGCTAATAGAGAAGTGCTTTTAGTTTTTAATTTCTAATTAATCAACTTTTAACTTAAAAAAAGCTCTACCGAATATGACCGACATCTCAAACGAAAAGTTTAAAATAGCATTATCAATCTATTTTGTTTAGTTTTAAAAATAAAAAATATATATAGATACATCTCTCTATACGTTTGTGTTATAATTTAAGGATATCAAAATTGTGTTTAGTAGTTGAAGTCCCGAGATTTCAAACTTTATAAGAATAGGGAAAGGTTTTAATTAAAAAGATAAGTAACCTAAAACTTTCTTTCATAAATCTCTTTTCATCAACCATGTTTACATTGCCTATTTTCTTTTCTCTCTCTCTCTCTCTCTCTCTCTCTCTCTCTCTCTCTATGCTTCGAATTTGGAGGTTGTCATAATCTCCTTCTACAACCGCCACCACTATCACCATTAGCATCATCAATTACAACCACTATATGCAGGGACGAAATCAGGATTTTATTATCGGAGGGGCCAAAAGAACAATAATTTTTTTACCATATACACAAATACACATATATGTAGAATACAATATATAAATTATATATATATACATAGAAAAAATTATATACTATAGAAGCAATCTCTAATATGATGAAGAAGTTGTTTTGGTGCAAAAGAGAAAGAGAATGCAAGATGGGAGAAGAATAAGATATATATATTTTTATACTGGAGAGCCATTTTATGTATCAAATGGTATATATTTTTAAAGTACTATGATAAACAATATTTTTCACATAAACAGGAAGGCCGTGACCTCCTATAGTCTTCTCCTAATTTTGTCCATGATTATATGTTATTGACACCATCTACTCTTGTCTGCTATCATCATCATCAATCACAACTACTGACTGCTACTGCCATCGCCATTGTTTGCCACCATTACCATCCTTTGATTGTCATTCATATCTCTATTAAGATTGTTGCGACAATAGCCTCATTTTGTTGTCCTTACACAATGTGCCTCAATTTCTCTCTCTCTCTCTCTTCCTCATTATTCCTTTCTTTTTCTTTATTTTTCTCTGTTCTCTCTATATTGCACAATAAAATTTCATTGTCATAATAAATGGAATTTTAGTGAGACAATAAGTAATATTTCACTTAAAATTCATTGTTTTTTAAATTATTATTTTTCATTTAAAATTCATTGATTTTGATAATTTCCCATTATAACATATATATGATATGATAAAATGTGAGTACTCAGAAAAACTCTAATTAGGATGCCTAATCTTTATATGACAATTGAGATGGTAAGAAACAACATATTCACAAAATGAGTGTAACTGAGATATAATGTTTAAATGAATGCATGATAAGATTAGAAAAGATAAAATTAAAAATAAATATATTCATGAATGGTAGGAGTAACACTTATTGGAAACAAGTTGAGAGATTATATGTTAAGATGATTTGGTCATGTGCACCCAAAACCTATAAGATACAAAGGTAAGAAAGAGTGATAGGATCATCATAGATGGAGATGTTAAGAGGATTAAAAAACCAACGTTGACGTTGGATGTGGCAATGAAAATAGATATAAATTTATTTAATTTAGATAAGCACATAGCATTTGACAAAGTTGAATGAAATAAAAAATAAAAAAAATTATGTAGCTTACCCTACTTGATTGTGACATAATACTTAGGCTTCGTTTGAAAAGAACATTTTTAGCCTAACTTTTTGACTTTATGGTGTAACATGTCCGGGGGGTACGCGCGCGTTAAACAGTTCGGACTCCCAAGATCTCTTTGATCTCATGTCTCACGAGTGCAATATGAAACGTAGATGAGAGTCCAGATTTGGCAACTTTTATTGAAAATCCATTTTATTGCAATTTTGTCAAAAATGGACTGCGTTATCAGATCTCAGAGTCGCCACCTAATATTTTGGGAAATTAGGAAACCCATGACTCAGTGCCAAGGCCACTGTTCGTCGTAACCAAGGATGCTTGGCTCGGAACCTTAGGTATGAGAGGGGAAGGTCAATAATGAGCACCCCCCCGCTCACCCGATCAAAAGATCGGCCTCTACTAAATCATGATATGACTTTTATTTTCTTTGTATGTTCATGTTCTGATTAGTTAATAAATCCTAAAATTTACTATGTGAAGCATACAAGTATAGACTATACCATTCATTTTGGAACAATTTGATATCATGTATTTTGAAAGAGTTTTGACGATGTACAACCCAAATAAATTGAGTTTACAAGCATGAAAAATCAACATCATTCCAAATTAAGCGACACAACCTCCATCCACTGACATTCATAGAGTTATATCACATAAGCAAATAGCCTCATGGTAGAATGCTAGACATAGTAAGAAAAACACACACAAACGGGATGCTAAAGCATACAAACTTACATGTTTGACATCCCACGAACAAGCTACAAAACAAAGTTAGTAAAATATGCATGATCTTATATACAAAATCCTAATGCAATTCACTCATGAGATGTAACTAAAGATTCGGCTTCTAAAATATGATATGTGAATCATCTCAAGAACATGAGGTAGCGCACATAATCACATAGGAATTGATTAAATCCACAAATACAAACTTAGCCGAATCAAGATGCATGAAACATGGATGCAAAAGCATAACTATGATGAAAAATAAATATGATGTTTATGTACAAATAAAGAAAGCAAGTAAAAGAACGGGATAGAAAGAAACAGGGCGGGGAATTATTACAACATTTTAAAGAATAATTACAAATCAAATTAGAGAGAGATGAGGAGAATATTACAACAAAATAAAAACCTCACAATACACTCAAAATAAAAAATAAATAAAATAAAAGCTTCATGTTCTTTAGAACCGCCGGCGGAAATTGATCAATATTGGGAGATTACGCCATCTTGTTCGGACGAAGCTAACCGGCCGGCCAACTAGGCCAAGCAAAACCTGTCTTGTTGCGAAACCAAGAAAATGAACAAACAAAAAATATGTAGGTGGCTCAACTAGCCACTACCGGTTAGATTAAAAAAAAAACAAGAAAACAAATATAAAATAAAATAAAAAGTGCAAACTTACAACATAAACCTAAAGCAATAAAACAAATATAAGATAGAACATGCAAGATTACAACAGAACTAATATGAGACTAATACACGAAAAAAAATAAATATGAGGTAGAACATGCAAGAATACAACAAAACTAATATGAAATTAAAGCATGCGAATAAAAATAAATAAATAAATAAATAATTATGAGCTCAACAAACCACTAGGATTATAACAATACACTATGAAATATAAAGTAAGAAAATAAATATGAGATAAACAAACCATTTGGATTATAACAAAACACAATGAAATAAGAAGCATGAAAATAAATATAAGATATAAAATATAAGAAAATAAAAGACTAACAATTCACCTTCCAAAGAAAGATTGAACTTTTTGATTTCCAAACTTCCTCTTGATCACCCTTAAGTGTAGGAAGTGTGTTTTCAAATCCTCAATTCAAAATTATGGAGTTTATGGAGTTTGTGGTATAGAAAGTGGCTAACTCTCTAGTTTTTCTCACTTTCAATCACTAAACACTCTTCCTTATGATCAAGACAATTGATCTTTGGCTATATCAGAATTTTTGGAGTGGTTTTGGTGTATGGAAATGAGGAATTTCAGTAGCTATGGAAGGTATGGGGTGTATATGGAAGATAGGAATATTTTTGGCTCAAAAATTCAATTTTTCTCTCTTTTTTCACTATTTTCTCACTCCTTTCTCTTCAATTTCGTGGTCTTTTTCTCTCTCCTACAATATGATCATTCTATATAGGCAATGAGAGAGAGTAAAGGTCAAAAAGAAGGTGGGAGACAAGAATGTGATAGGAGGGCAAATTTTCAAGGTGGTTGCATGGGATACTCCTTTATGAATGCAAACAAAACCTCTTTTTGACAATGGGGGATGATTAGGTATAATGGAGGATGAGTGGATGCACTTGAATGGCTCAGAAAATAGGTAAATGGGTTGTCCCAACCGAACCAAAACCAAGAAAAAATGGGCTATTGTTGTCTTGGGCCGACTCAACAAAATCTGCTTTTAAGTCCAACTTCAAATGGGCATATTTCCTCCATATGGACTTGGTTTTAGGCGGTTCTTGGGTCTAAATTGAAGCCCCAGAAGTCTACTTTCCAATGGTGGTGGCCTCACATTTAAATTCAAAGTGTACAAAGAGATATGCCTAATTTAGTAAAGGCTGTCTCGGGCTGGGTCAACAAAATCTGCTCTTAAGCCCAACTTCAAATGAGCATATCTCCCTTATTTGGACTTGGTCTGAGGTGATTCTTGGGTCTAAATTGAAGCCCCAGAAGTCTACTTTCCAATGGTGGTGGCCTCACATTTAAATTCCAAGTGTACAAAGAGATATGCCTAATTTAGTAAAGGCTGTCTCGGGCTGGGTCAACAAAATCTGCTCTTAAGCCCAACTTCAAATGAGCATATCTCCCTTATTTGGACTTGGTCTGAGGTGATTCTTGGGTCTAAATTGAAGCCCCAGAAGTCTACTTTCCAATGGTGGTGGCCTCACATTTAAATTCCAAGTGTACAAAGAAAAATGCCTAATTTAGTAAAGGCTGCTCATTTCCTTCTTAATGATTTGATACTCATCCTTTTCCTAAACCAGTTTTCTTTCATCCTCTCCTATTTCCTTCAACTCCAAACCTATAAGAAGATGTTTTTTTAAATATTTTTCAAAAAGTTTCACCTCCCTTCCATTTATTTTCACTTTGTCCTTACTCGGTGCAATATTTTAATCGAAATGGGAGCCTCGGGACATTGTAGAAACATTGAAAAAAAAAAACATATTTTGAAAAGATGGTTTTAAGGTCTAAAATAGTTTGGCCAAAAAAATGTGTAAAGGTTGGAATTAAAGCTTAAATTCCATTTTTCTTGTTGAGGATTCTGTGAGAAACACATTCTAATTATCATCATCGGGTAATCAAAAGCGCCCAAGTCTTAGGGCTGGTCAAAATGGGGTGTCTACATATGGCTATAAGCTAAAAAAGTTCCGTTTTGTATGAACTTTTGACTTTTTTTTGTAGTTTTGTGAGAGAAAAAAATGAAATAATTACGGTTTAGATATGACATTTTGTCTTATTAGCTTTTTAATCTATTTTGTCTTTTAGTAAGCTAAATTAGTCCTAACTATGTTGTCAAACGGGAGTTAATTTGGTTTGGTAAGAGCATCTCTAATAATTCACTAGCTAAATGACTAGCCATTTTGGGTTAATTTTATTTTCTACTCTTGAACTATTGTCAAATTATTTATTTAGTTCCTAAACTATCGATTGAGTTTATTAAACCTCTAAATTATATATCAAAGTCTACTTCATCCACGAGCATAGATTTAATTTATTAAATTCTTAAAGTATTTATTCAAACCTATTTACTCCCTAAAATCATTACAAAAATAAAAATATAAGTACATAAATATTATAAATTAGTAAAAGACCTATCTAGGTATAATTTTATTCTAAAAAAATCTTAAATTTATGTTCTAAATTTAAAAAATGTTTTGTTTCACTGTATATTTAAATTGATATTAGAGCATGATTTTTCAATCTTATTAATAAAATTATATGAGTATTAAATCTACTGAATAAGTAGAATCAACTAATTTAAACAATAGCACTTCACTACAAATAATAATGAAATAAAATAATACATTAATTAAGGTGGTGTTTTGATAAAATTAAAAACTAAAAATTAAAGTATTGAAAACTGAATGATGAATTTTTTAACTAAAAAACTATTTGATAGTGAAAAATAAATGCTAAATTTTTTAAGCTAAAAAGTTATTTAATAAATCAAAGCAAGGTGTTTGATATGTATAATATTAACTTCAAAATTAATTATTTTTAAATTGTGTTGTTTAATTTTACATTGTGATAGTGAGGTGATGGTGGTGGTGGAGATAATAATGCCAATGACAATGAGGGTGGAAATAGAGAGATAGTATCGTGGTGATGATGGAGGAGTCATGTAGTGAAAGATAAAATGGGGTGGCGGCGGTGGTGTAATAAATGTGGTTCTTGTGGTGGTGGAATGATGATAATAGTTATCGTGGTGTTGGAAGGATTTTAGTAATTGTTGTAGTAGCGGTAATGGTAGTGGCGACTGTGGTGGTGGCAGTGTTTATGATAATAATGACAATAGCGATAAAGTTGGTGGTTGTGGAAGGGTGGTGGTAGGGTGGTAGTGGTGGTGGTGGTGGTGGTGGTAGTGGTAGTGACGGCAGCAACAATGGTGGTAGTGGTAATGGCGATGATTGTGAAGTTATAACGGTGTATGTTGAAGTTTATGTATAAGTATTAATAAATTCATATAGAATTAAGTAATTTCTTATAACTTAAATATTTTTTAATTTTTAACTTACATTTTAAGAGCCACTTAAATTTTTAAATGATACCATTTGAAGTTATTAAGGCCCCGTTTGGGAACAGGCTAATTTAGTAAGTTTTTGGCTATTTGGCTAAAATATGAGCTAAAAAAAACTAGTATGTTTGGGATGACTTTTTGGCTTTTTACGAAAAGATGTGCAAAAAGTAGAGAGAAAAGAGAATCTTTGACTTTTTGGTATAGGTTGTTGGTTTTTTTGGCTAATTTAGTAACTTTTTAACTAAAAGGAATGGTTCCCAAACAAGGCCTAAATGGGTTTAATTGACTTTCACTTAATTTACTTAGTTTTAAGTGCTGATTTTGGTTATCAAACACCCACCTAAATTATTAAAAGAACTTAACTAAAAACTTAAAAACAATCAATATAAAATTATAAATAAAATCTGACATATAATATTAGATAATGGCAAGCAAATAGCTATCACAGAAGATGAGTAAAAAATACTATAAATAATTACTTTTACCTTTATAAAAAAAAATTCATTAGAAGAATCAACAACGGCATATAATATTAGATAATGACAAGCAAATAGCTATCATAAAAGATGAGTAAAAAAAAATATATAAATAATTATTTTTACCTTTATAGAGAAATTTCATCATAAGAATCAACGGCTACTTTTTAAGGGCGAAATAGAAATTTAAGATTTTTATGGAATGAAATCTTAATTAGGTAGATCTTTACTAATTTGTAATACTTATGGATTTATATTTATTTTGGAAATCATTTTAGAGACTATCTCATTTGACAAGTGACTTTTTTAGCCAAAAGTTCAAAAAGTCATTAAAAAAAATTAAAAAGCCAATAATTTATACCAAAAAGTCAAAGATTATCTTTTTTTCCTACTTTTTGCACATCTTTTCGTAATAAACCGAAAAATTTTCCCAAATATATTAGTTTTTTTTACATCATATTTTAGCTAAAAAGCCAAAAAGTTATTAAAAAAGTCTGTTCTCAAACGAAGTCATTTGAATTAAATAATGGGAGACTTATGTGTAGGTCTTAATAAGTGGACTTATTATTCAATAGGTCTTATGATAATTAATGACGTTTTTTATCAAACACTATTAAAAAATATTACTAATTATTAATTTTCAGTGACAGTTTAAAAATTGTCACAAAAAAGTCACTAATTGTAAGTTTTAGCGATAGTTTAACAAAATCGTTACAAAAAAATGTTATTAATTTTTAACTTTTAGCGACAGTTTGAAAATTTGATCACAGAAAAACGTCACTAATTGTAAGTTTTAGCGACAATTTATAAAAATCGTGATAAAAAAAAGTCATTAATTGTCAATTTTTAGTGACATATGTAAAAAAATTTGTCAAAAAAAATTATTTTTAGTCACAATTTTATTAGGTCTTATTTTTAATAGGACTTGACGGAAATTAAGTTCAACTATTAGAACCTATTAATAGTTTACTCTTAAATAATTTAGGAACTTAATATATTCAATCGATAATTTATAAAATAAGTAAACTTTGATTTATATATTTTAAAGATTTAGTAAACTTAATCGATTGTTTAGGAATTGAGTAAATAATTTGACAATAGTTTAAAAGTAGAAAATAAAATAAACCCTTGTATTTTAAGTGTTTGGTTTTTTAGTGTTAGTAGATTTATTAATTTTCAAATGGTAAAGAGGTAAACCACACCGGGACTAAATTATCAAGTTTATGGGTGTGCACAGTCTGATTCAGTAGGACTTGAGGATAAAATTAAAATCAAATTGTGGTTTGGACGACTTTAACTTATTAGTTGATTAAAGAATAATTTTAAATAGTTGTCAATTATTTACATAATATATAAAACTAATAATTTACATAATCTACATATATATATATTTAAATTTTACATTTTAAATCTCTTATATTAATTTTTATTTTGATATTTTATTAAAAATAAAAAAAATATTAATTATAATGAGACAAGACGGTTAAAATTTTTTTTTATAAATTTTAAATTACGAATCAAACCAACCCACAATTAATAGGTAAATACATACGAATTGAACGATTTTAACGGATTAAAGATATTTTTATTAGCCCTAACAGGGATAATGTGAAATTTATCCAATAGTTTTTTTTTTTTTTTTTCATTTTTATTTATTTATCCGCTGATTGCACAGTATTGCAAACCAGCAAAAGGGCTCGTTCGCGCACACAGCATAGTAATGGTGTGTTTGATTGGGGGATAAGGGAGATTATTTATTGTGCGGATTATAATTTGCACAGTAAATCTAATTCGATATTTATTTTTTTTTTAGTCTGCCGGACTCCATGTCCGGCCGGACTCTATGTCCCCCATATGGGGGACTATTGTGTCCTGGCGGGGTGGGACAGAAAGTAGGGGACTATCCACTGTTGGGATTAGATGCGAAAATGACTATTTTGACCATCTACTATTTAATTATGTATTATATTTAATAAAATTTAATAAAATTTAAATGTTTCAATTTAAAAATAAAATAATTTTATTTAACTTTTTATTGATGTTTTATTTATTTAATTTTTTAAAATAATTTTTTATAGATATTTTATTGATGTTTTATTTTAAAATTTTGTTTATAATTTATTTAATTTCATTATTTAAATTGTAATAGGTGTTTTATTTTAAAATTTTAATTCAAAAAATAATATAAATTTTTTATACAGGTTATACAGTATTTTATTAAATTAAATTTAGTGGTTATTTATTTATTTAATTGTGTAAAAAAATAAATTTATTTAATTGTGTAAATAAACAAACACAGTAAATTATTTAATTGTGTAAATAAACAAACACAGTAAAGTTTTATATGTAAAAAAAAATAATGATTTGTTATACAGTAATGATTTAAAAAAAAATTTATTGATATTTTATTTATTTATTTATTTAATTAAAAAAAACAAATTTATTTAATTAAAAATAATTAAAATATTAAAGATATGTTTAATATTGCTATTACTTAGTAAACAATTGAAAAAAGGCAAAATAGTCTTTTGTTCATTTATCCTATCCAGTCCGTCCAACCAAACGTTGGATTCACTGAAAATAGTCCTATCCAGACATCTAATCCCATAAAAAAACAACCACAGGATACATATCCAATCCAACTAAATAGTCCGAGAGATTCACAATCTCAGGACTCAAGTCCGATAGATTCTAATTCCCCATTTTCCAGTCCGTCCAATCAAACAAACCCTAAGTACCTTATCTTCTTTTTTTTTTTTTTTGGTTGATCAGAGAGAGAGAGAGAGAGAGAGAGGATTATAGTGCTCGAACAAAGACACCGACGATGCTGAGCCTCTCCATTGCTTCGCCGTCGAGCGTCACCTTGCCTCCAAAGCCGACCCTCTCTGCGAGCTCCAAGTCGACCTTCCATGGCATTCGAATCTCTCACTTTTGCCCCGCTCGCACCGCTCTTTGCGCGCGTTCTGTCCGAAACCCCAGTTCTTCTTCTTCTTCTTCGGTGGTGATGATGGCGAAGAGAGAAGAAGAATTGAAAGAGATCAGAACCAAAACTACCGAAGAAATCAACGAAGAGATTGTTGACCTTAAAGGCGAGCTCTTCATGCTCCGTCTCCAGAAATCCGCTCGTAACGAGTTCAAATCCAGCGAATTTCGCCGTATGCGCAAAAGGGTACTCTCTCTCAATTTACCAAAATCAGTCTCTTCTTGGTCGTTAATAACATAGATATGTACATATGTAGCTTCATTGACATTTGTTTTGTTAATCTTGAGTGTAATTTGAGGATTGAATTGCTAACATTTTATTGTAAATAGTCGAATTTTACTTCAAATTGCAAGAAGAGCCTAGGCTTTTAGTTTTATGGTCTTCATTAAAATAGAGATTTGTGCTCCTAGTGTGAGAGAGTGAGCCTCTCAGAATTCACATTTGACAATAACCTGAAGAAAGTTGAGGAGTGATATTTAGGTAAAATAAAAAATAAAGAAAGAATACTGTGATAAAATTATGCGATATTGTGTTAAAATTTTTTGTGGAATGAGCATTGACAGACGTAGAAGAGGGAGAATTACCGTCGTTATTGTGTTAATCTGCAAGTAGGGTTTATATAAACAAGGAATGGAGATATATTCATTGTGGATGTGCTTTAGCTTGTTTCATTTGTATAATCAAGGAATAGAGTTATATTCATTGTGGCTTTTTAGTTTGTTGGTTTATATAATAAACATGAAATATAATGGGGCAGGTTTGGTATGGGGCAACCCTCCCTCATTCGTTTATTTAAGAGAAGTTTAGGGTTAGCCCAGTCAAAAACACTATAGGAGTGGTCACACAAGAAACAAATGGACTTAATTTTGACATCGCCTTATAGTTACCACTTCCCATAAGTCTTGGTTTTTTAGAGGCTTGGGTGTGTCATGCATTGGTTTCTCTTTGATGTGGGATTGAGGACTCAATCAGTTTGAGTTTACTAGCTATAATCAATACTAAGTTGTTTTGGTGAAGTGTTCTCTTTACTCCTTAGTTTCACATTGCTTGGATGAGTCACAGGTGAGGCTTTATGGGCCGAAGAGTGTGCCAGTATGACACATTGAGTAAACATTTTAATAATTATGTGAACAATTTAAAATTTACTGGAAACCTGTGGGTATTCCTGCCTATTGAAAGCCCGGCTTCATTGTGGATGGGGTTGGTATTAGTTGAGGTAGGACTTCTCTTATATAAAGGGAACGGGGGAGGACTGCCCGTACCATGCCTGCCCTGTTCCATCCATCTGCCCCCACAATGAAGAAGTCGGGGCGCCGCCCTTAGGAATGAGGGAATTGTTGCCTGTTAAGAGGCAATGAAGTATGAGAGGACTAGTTGTTTATGTTACAGTGAGTATTGGGATGAGCAAAATCACTATGTTGTTGGATTCTTTTGGGAATGGATGTTTTGATGAAATGATCATTTAAAGTCCAACCTGCCCAGCAGGCGAGCCATAAAAATATCCATTCCCATATTTGGTTGACTAAAAAACAAATGAAAAATATATTGCAAATGTAATCATCATTCACCATTATAAGGGAATGATTATTCTATAGAGGAGTCAAAGGATTGACCATTCCATTCCATCTCATTTCAGTGAACCAATTAAAGCTTTAATGTAGTGCATGCGGAAAGAAAAGAATAGGAGATCTTTTGGAGTGGAGTGCTCTATTAATATCTCGAAGGGAAAGTCGTTGATGTCTTTTGTTTTTGTTTTTGTTTTTGTGGCTCAAAGAGGATTTTCCTTTTTGGGTTTTATTTTTTGGGGGGATTTGTACATTTAAATTTTTTCCCTGTAAATGCTGTGTACAGGGTTGTTGTGCCCCCTTCTGACACTTATCTTTAGTATGTGCTTATCAAAAAATAACATTTTGCTTAAAAAACAGATTGCCCGCATGCTCACTGTGAAGAGGGAGAGAGAGATTGAAGAAGGAATTAACAAAAGGTTGTCAAGAAAGCTCGATCGCCAATGGAAGAAAAGCATTGTTGTTAGGCCACCTCCATCCCTGAAGAAGTTACAAGAGGAAGAGGCAGCTGCAGAAGCAAAGGAAGCCAAGGAGTCTGCATGAGCTAAACTTCTCTTTTTGAATGAAAATGTCTAGCTTTTTTTTTCATTTCTTCTTTCCCCTTGATGGTAAGGTTGTATTGTTTCAATTGTGGCTTGATTTTGAATCAGACCATAGAGTTAAATATATTTATCAATGTTAGCCTGTTGTTCACCCTACCTTTCTTCCATGTTGTGGGAAAGGCGCCCATGGCCTACTGCCCTGTTAAATTCCGCACAATTTATTTAGTTCTTTTTTAACCTTGATGAGGTTCTCCTTCAATCATTTGAAGTTGTGATTATGCCCTAAATCTCTAAAATGTGGTAGATAGATAGCTATGTAACAGATCAAGACCAGTTGTGCTGTGGCAAGGGTTTGGAGAACTTGCCAGATTATTGATTTGAGATGAATTCAATAATGAAATAGATTTAAGTGACACTTAAAATTTTCACTAATTTGGTCAAAATTCGGAAAAAAGGTTGAGGAGTATTAAGGATATAATTGCAAAAGCACCATGATTATTTATTATTATTTTATTTTATTACAATTTAATTATCATTTATGTCATTTTAAACTTTATAATTCCTTTGGATTGAGGAATTCAGGAGGAAAGAAAAAGGGGAAAATTATGAAACATTTGTAAGATAAAAAAAATTACAAAAAAGTGGTGGAAAAGCTTATAACTTCAATTAGTGAAATTGATAAACTTTATCACTTATTTGAAATTTATTTTGAAATCATACACTGAGGTGTAATTTTATCAAGAAAAAACCATAGTGATAAAGAGAATTATTTATTTGAATGTTTAAGGAGATGAAAAATGATGAGAAATAAATTTCATATTTTGTTTCTTACCAAAAATGTAAAAACCAAAATTATTGTATATATATATTAATTATGATTGCCTACCTAAATATAGAGATTAAAAATCAAATACAGGGTGGGTTTGGGAAGTGGGTTGGTTTTTTGGCTTTTTGGCTTTTTTGGCTATTTTAGCCTGGGCTTAAAAGCTTGGTTTGGGAAGGGCTTTTTGGCTTTTTTGAGTTTTTTTGTGAGAGAAGAGTGTAATGATTATGGGTTGGATGTGATGTTTTGTTTTTTTGGGGCTAAAATAGCCTGTTTTGTCTTTTGTGGCTATTTTAGCCCCAACCCACTTGACAAACGGGGTGTTATTTTTTATTTATGGTTCATCTAAACACAATAATAAAAAATGAAATTATTTTGTTTTGCTTAAAGTTTTGAAAAATAATTTTTAAAATTCGTATTTTTTTGATTTTTAGTGATTTTTTTTAAATTTTTCAATCAATTTTTAATTTTAAAATCTATTTAATTTAGATACATTTCAAAAGTTCAAAATTTATAATTTTTTTTTTCTTTAAAAAGTCACTAAATATAAAAAAATAGTACAAAAATTCAGTATATTTTGATATTACTTTATATCTATTAAATTAAAAAAGATTTACAATTTTTTTAAAAATATATTTAAATTAAATAGATCAAAAAAAATAATGTTTTAAATTAAAATATTAAAAACTGAAAAACATAACCTCCATAATTGTGCTAACTGATCTCATCTCAGCTACGCAAGAATGGAAGGAGAAGAAGATCTGTCAAACCCTAACAAAACCCTAGATCCAGCCTCTTCCCATCCCAAGCACACCGCCATGCTCGAACGCCTCTCCAACCGCAAGCAACCCTTCCTCTCTCGCAACCCCGATTCCCACCCGTTCGAGTCCACCAACTCTTTCCTCTCTCGTTTCTCTCAATCCAAACACTCCATCGACTCCGATCTCACTCGCTGCCGCCAATCCACCGACCCCGATTCCAAGTCGACTCTCAAATCCGACCTCGAGGCGGTCTCGATCTCGATCTCCGACCTCGAAAAGCTCGTCGCCGAGAACTCCTACTTCTTACCCTCCTACGAAGTCCGAACCTGCCTCCAAACCATCTCTTCCCTCAAACAATCCCTCGAAAACGTCACTTCCGAGGTCGTCCCCAAGAAAAAGTTCGCTTTCAAGAGCAAGAAGGCTTCGAGTGGCGTTGTAGACAAAACCGAAACCGAAATTGAAAATCATGACATCGATTTGGAAAAACCGAGCTTTATTGTTCCGGACTTGCCGGGGTTTAGGAATATGGAAAATGAGGTTTTAGTGAAGGAGTTTAAGGGGTCGGAGATGGGTGAATTTTCGATCTCGGATTTGAATTCCTGTGAGGTGCGATTGACGGGTTGTTTGAGGGCGATTTTCATTCATAGATTGAAAAATTGTAAAGTGTATACAGGGCCGGTGTTTGGTTCGGTTCTGATTGAAGAAGTTGAAGGGTGTGTGTTTGTGTTGGCATCGCATCAGATTAGGGTTCATCATGCTAGGGCAAGTGATTTTTATCTCAGGGTGCGGAGTCGGCCGATAATTGAGGACTGCAGTGGCGTGAGGTTTGCGCCGTATTGTCTGAGCTATGATGGGATTGAGAGAGATCTGAAAGAGTCGAATCTTGATGAAGAAACGGGGAATTGGGCAAATGTGGATGATTTCAAATGGTTGAAAGCTGTTCAGTCTCCAAATTGGGAAATTTTGCCGGAAAGTGAAAGTGTTGGCGGAGTTATTAAATTGAATTCAGACAAGTGAACTCTCTTCGACATGTATCATTCTTGAAAGGCAAATTTAAGCTGTCGTGAAACAGGTATCATTTTCATTGTATCTGAATAGATTTGGATAAACAATAATCAATCAATTGTTCCATTTATTGTTATAAGTTGTTATTGTTATTATTTTTGCTTTTATTTTATTGCTATGGATAGAAGGACTAGGCAGGTAAACTCTTGACTACCATGCTGACATCATATTTGGTTTCTATGTTTTATGGTTTGTTTGCGTTTTTGGAAATAGAAAAACAATGGCAATTAAAACACCCCATAATTACAGTTTTTGAAAATTCAGAAAAGGCGCAAAGGTAAAACATTTTTTAAAGCAATAATTTGTCAAACAATTTTCTTATTTTTATTGTGTACTTGAGAAAAGAGAACATTTTTTAAAAAAGTGATACCAAATGTGGTTTGGAGAAGGGGCTGGACTGCTGGAGCCTCCAGATAATCTATGAACTTCTGGGATTCTTGTGTTGCTTTATTAGTTGGATCATTTAAGGTTGTGTTATTTAAGTCGATAAAGCAATATTTTCCATACTCAAAAGTAGTATGCACACCCATGGATTCAAGTTGCTTCTTATATTTTGCTAAGATAATTTCATTAGAGATATGGACCATATGGTCCTTGAGTTATTTCAAGGTTGTCTTCAATCAACTCTTGGATCTCTCAAGGTTTGCGATAATGGATCCGGGTACACTAATTATGTTCACATAATTTCTGCATTATGAGATTATGTGTAAAAGTCATGAAAATTTTAGATCCTGCATTGATGGAGATTGTTGATTAAAATTTTTTTTTGGTGGTACAAAGAGGTTGTTAATTATATAACACTAACACCATTAAAGTATTTTACAGGGAATGCATATTTGTTTTGGCATTGCAGGAATTTGGCTGGTTCACCTCACTTGTACATTAGGCCTGTAATAATCATGTCGTCCTGAAAATTTGATTATGAGTTTAATGCCTATTGTTAACTTGCATAGTTTCTTCTGTCTTTGAGATTTCTGTTGTACCCACATGTGGTTTGTATTCCTTCTCTTCTGATTGGGTTTCTCTTTTTTAATCTTGTGGTTTACCCACTTGGGGTTAAGAGTTGTGGCAATTGTAGTTGCAAATGTGAAGCTATTGTAGATTTCTAGAAATTGTTCTAGAATTAATGGAAGAAGATCTATGGTCTTTTGGTTGAACTCCATCAGTTAATGTTTGAGTTATAATTGGTAATTCCCTAAGCTCAGATGGCTTCTCAAGTGGAATTGGTTATGACTTGAAGTGGTGGTGAGATAGGGCTAGTTTTAGTTATGATTCAAAGTGGTGTTTGGTTATACTCTGATGTGGTATTGGTTATGCCTTAAAGTGGTGTTGATTATATCTAAAATGGTAGGTGCATATGGTACACACCCAAAATGTTTGAATTAAGTGGTAAGATAAAACTCAAGTATTGCTGTACAGTAATATTACAAACCTAGACTTAACTACCCAAAAATTACTCAGAATTGTTATCTTGTGATTCAGATTTATTTTACATATAGACCTCACACTGCACAAATTTACTCTCTATCACACAACCACTCACCCAGAAAAATCTGGGTGGATAAGTTTGGATTCTTAGACTTATTGATTGCTTTAACATCATTTGGAAAGTTTTATATATTGGGCTTGACCATTAGAACCATAAACTTGGTTATTGGGCCTTATAAAGTTGGTGAGTTACACTTAGTAGAGGTGTTAAAAATTCTAGAACAAATTTGTAAACTTATCTGTACTGTCCCAAATCGTGTGGTTTAGTTCGATTTTTTGAGGAGCTGGTTTAGTTCCAATTTCAAAAAATTAAGAAACGTTGATTATGGTTCAATTCACGGATTAAGTGATAAAGAATTGAATAAAGCCAAATAAAACTGCTTGAGGTCTTTATTGATTTCTTCTAACCTCAATCTCATTTCAACGTCGATGAGGCCTTCATTAATCCCATTAAGGCATAAAGATGCGGACTAATTGTATAGGTAGAATAAATTTTTATTGAACTCAATAGTCTAGATATAGTGGTAAATATTTTAGCCTAGAATTGTGGAACCGAACCAAAACCAAACCACTTTTTGCAGTTTGGTTCTAAAGGTTTCCATAGTTAGGTTTGAGTTTTAGAATCGTAGGAATCGATTTTGGTTCTTAGTTTACCTTAGAATCGAACCAAACTAATCCATGAACACTCCTAACACTTGGCTTCAGATTGGTCTGATGATATGTACTTTGAATGAACTGAAGCTCCTTTCAAACGAGGATGCCTTTAATTGTCGTAACTTATTTAAAGTGTTTTCACTATTTGAAGGCACTAGTATTTCATTCGAATGCATGCCATTCTGTTTTGACACATGAAGTGCAGTTGTAAAACAGAATGGATACTCCATTCTAACACGTGTTGTTTGTATGCTTTTCCTATTGTATTTGGGTCATATTTCTTTGGGATTCTAATTCCTTGCCCCCTCAAGTTTTCTCTTTCCAATATATACATAACGAATTTGTCAGTGTAATGAGATACATAGAGTCAAGATTATATTGAGCATTGAGAAAATTTGAGCAAGCATT
Source organism: Camellia japonica (assembly GCA_030407325.1). Lineage (NCBI taxonomy): Eukaryota > Viridiplantae > Streptophyta > Magnoliopsida > Ericales > Theaceae > Camellia > Camellia japonica. The sequence goes on from JAPPVO010000002.1 coordinate 79,572,455, forward strand.
TTCGTATAGTCCAATTCATATTCTCTACTCACGACGATTAGGTTGATCTTTGTGGCATCTAGATTTAGTGAGTGTGGTCTTGCATTCATACAGATTTTGGTTTGCACAATCATTTCTGGGGCTGCTTACAATGTTCTCTGTGGATTGGATGGTTGCAGAACTAGATTGTTATTGTGTAGTTGACGTGACTAGTGGAAATCAAGGAGTACAAATGAGGGATTGTATAGACGTGGAGGCAGATTGGACTACGGAACTAGTATGGGATTAAGGAGTATATGTGTGCTTGGATCTTGATAAACTGTACTTTGATCTTGGATTACTAGTGGATTGCCTGTGGTTTTTCTTTTTCCTTTGTTTAGGTAAACATTAAGGCACCTACATCCTCCAACCACTACCTCTATCACACCAACAAGAGTAGCTCTATGCTGCCTCCACCACCACGCTACCCAATCCCATCACCACCACTAGGTTCCCCCTCTACCATCACTTGCTCATAAAATAAATGGATTGGTCGAGCCGATTTGTTCGATCGGCAGGCAATTCAACTTGGGTGGTTTAAACTTGTTTGAACGGGTTCAGTTTGGGTTGTATTAATGCATAATCTGTTTTGACTTTGCATATTTGTCACTTATACTTACAATCTTATTCATAATCTCATTACATATCCAATTCTTTATCCCATCAATTCTCTTGGTATAACTTATTATCATTATCTTATCAATAATCCAATTATCATCCAATTCTATAAAAAATGATCTGACGATTAATTGTGTCCAAAAGGTAAAGGTCGTAAACTCAACTCAAAACGTTGAACCTGCCCAATTACACCTATTTAAAAGTCGTTTATATCCATCCAAATCTATAAGGGCAAATTACACTAACAGTTCCTATAGTTTGGGATTCGTGTTACTTTGGTCCTTGATTTTTCAATTGTGACACATTTGACCCTGAATTTTGAATCTTATTCCAAATAAGGACAATTAAAGATATTATTGTTTAATTTCAAGGGTAAAATCGTCAATTTAATAAAATATAAACTAATTTGAAAAAAATAAATGTCAAAAAAATATTTTTAATTTTTAAAAAATTATTTTTATCCACCAATGATAAAATTATGTAAAATTGATAAAAATTAATAAAAATTACATGATTAATTTTTAAAAATTAATTTTACATGATCATTATCCAAATACATAATAAAAATTAATTTGGTAAAAAAAAAAATAAATGTCTAAAAGATTTATTAATTTTACATAATTTTATTTTTAGTGAGTATAAATAATTTTTAAAAATTCAAAAATATATGTTTAACATTTATTTTTGTCAAATTAGTTTATATTTTATTAAATTGACGATTTTATCCTTGAAAAATCTAATGATATTTTCAATTGTCTTTGTTTGAAATAAGATTTAAAATTCAGGGTCAAATGTGTCACAATTGAAAAGTCAGGGATCAAAGTGACACAAGCCCTAAACTAGAGGGACTATTAGTGTAATTCACCCAATCTATAAATGAGTTGCATCTTTCAAGCTCAATTAGAATTAAATTTAAATGGATTGGACATTGATATAGGTTGAAACCCATTAAATGGGAATCACTTCCTCCCACTCCACTACTACAACCACCACTGTTACAACTACATGACCACCAACACCTCCATCACCACTACCTCCACCACCTCTAGGACCACTAGCACCTGCACTTCCGCCGTCACCACCTCCACCTCCATCTCTACCTCCACCACCACCACTATCAATACCAGCTTCATGACAACTCTACGACTACCAACACAACCACCATTGTTCCACCGTTGCAACTTCACCACTCTACCACCACCATCACTGTTGCTACATTGTCCCAAACCATCACCACTATTGCTGCTGCCAACCCCATGACCACACCACCACCACTACCCCACCACCTCTACCACCACTAGCATTATCTCTATGTCGCTACCACCACCACTTCACTATCACTTCACCACCACTGTGACTGACACTCCAACACCACCATTAGCCCTTTCTCCACCTTCATCACCATCATCTATTGATTTTTTTTTTTAATAAATTCAACGGGTTTATTGGGTTCGGTAATACAATCCGTATTTAATTTAATCCAACATGTTTAAATTCATTTATTAAGTGCCCGTTTAGCAACTTTGCATTTTTAGTGATTTTTTGACTTTGTTATTGTACGGGGAGCAAATATTCCGGCGAGCCCGTACTCCTTTCTTCCAAGCTCCGTTTCTGTCCGATCACCTGAAAGCACAACGGCGGTGAGCTACTCGGCGGTGTGTGGCCGGAAAACCCCTCCGACGATCAAGTTAGCACACACTTGGGATAGAGAGAGAGAGAGAGAGAAGTGTTTGAGTGTAGGGATTTCTTACAAAGTGTTCCTCTGTCGCGTATGGGGGGCGCAGACATACCTATATACCCTCTGCGCCCCATATCCACTCCCAGTCATCTCCTAGCACGTGGCCCTGCTATCCCATCTATCAGCGTAAACCTTGCAGAACATCACCTAATCTCAACTGCCAGCCTTCTCTGCTGGAGCTCGGCAGCCGGGCTGCTCAATCCGTGGCCGGGCTGTGCTTCATATCCAAGCACTCCACTGGCTAAGCGCAAGGAGAACCGGGCTATATAACATCTCGGCAAGCTGAGCCCGGGACATCTCCTATGTTCTGTCTTCCGGCCGAGCAAACGGTTACCTCGGCTGACCACGCCTTTCTGGGCGCCGGTCACGTTACTTGATTGGCTTCATCATCGCCCGAACACGCTGCTCGGTCCAACCGAGCACTGCCCGGTCCAACCGAGCACTGCCCGGTCCAACCGAGCACTGCCCTACCGAGCAGTTTTCCTTCCGGGCTGGGCGGCGCATTCTTGGCCCAACACCTGCCCGGCCCAAGTCCTAGTAGCCCAATGCTGGGCGGATCGCAGATTATCTCGGCCCAATGCCACATTGGGCTTCCAACTTGCTCGGTTGTTACCTCGGCCCAATTCCAGATCATAAATCTCCCTCTCAATTGCCCCTTAATTCCGTCCGCTGAAGCGTGACTGGGATTACCTGTTCTGACCGGGGTAGCACCTCCTCGGTCCATAGCTTATTTAGTGCCAACCGGGCTAGTTGGCATGCTCGTCTTCAGACCTGACCGGCCTCTTCCCCGGTCAACGCCTGTTCTGATCTGGCTGTCTCTTCGTTTGCTCGGCTGACGCTTCACCTGTCCCCCGTCTCTTCAACTCTGACGCTGCCATTAATGGCGACAGGTGGCGCCCTTCCATTGGTCCTCGAGCGGCCAACCAGCCGTCGAAAGAAATTCAAATTGTTGGCGGCATTGCGACGCCTATAAACATGCACCTCCCACCTTTCTCTCATTCCTACTGATCCTCTGCTATTCCAAGCTTTCCAAACTTCCTGCCCTTCCTCTACCATTCCTATATTCGAGCTCGAAGGTGAAGAACGCACTGCCCCAGCTTGGTAAGTCCTCCAACTATCCTTTTATCATTATTTCCTTTGATATTTCACACATTAGGGTAGAAAAACGTAGCTTTTAGGACTCGGGCACCAAAAACCACCCAAAACCTTCGAACGTTCATGGTGTTCTTCATTTTTCCTGAAGAACACTGAAGAACTGGGGCGGACCGGGCTCCTGGTCTCCTTTTGATCCAAAAAACTCTTAGAACCGAGCAAATAACATGTTTATCACAAATCCAGCAAAAACCGAGATAACAAAAAGGACCTGGTCGCTCAACTTGGCTAATATCTGGTCCGCTTGGGCTACCGAGCTCCTTGATAAGCTTAGACAACCGAGGTGGCTTGGCACTCTTTATGACCGAGCTAAAGTCAAGCTCACTTTGCGCGACCGCGCTCACACTCACACTTGCCATCCTTTTCCTGCAGAGTCCAAGGGGACCTTTGACCACATCTGAGGCTCTCAAGACCGAGCAACATCCAATTAGCACAGTGCCAAACCCCTCAGCCGAGATACACTAGCTCGGTCTCATGGGGAAATTCCGCTTCCTAGTGGATACACCAGCCACGCTAGACGCGTTTAGAGAGAAGTACGGCATCCCGGCCGACGTCCATCTAGAGCTGGCGGAAGAGAAGACAACACCCTGGGGCAGACTTGACCAATGCCCCTTCACCGTGCTGTCAATAGTAGAAGGAGGCCTCCGCTTCCCAATCAATCCCCTGATGACCGAGTTCCTGCGAAGGACCGGGCTAGCACCAACCCAAGTATCCACCAACACCTACCGAATAATAAACGGCGTGCACGAAATAAACAACCGGCTAGGCATAAACCTAGGTTTAGCCGAGATCCTTCGCCAATACACATTAGGCCACACCGGCGACGATCTCGCCTATTATCTTAAGATTAGACCGGGTAGAGAGAAAATCGTGACCGGCACTCCAGACAAGGATCTTCACGACGATGATTTCTTTTGGGTGTCAGGCAATTACGAGACAGCCGCGGTACCGGGCTGGATGATAAGCAAAAACTTTGGCACCTCATGTAAGCTGCGTAAATTAGCTCGGTTGATTTATTTCATGTTTCTGTACTCAATCATTTTCTCTGGTCTCTATTGCAGCTATTCAAGCCTTGCAAGCCAACTATCAATTCCCCAACGTAGAGGCAATCAGGACCGCGCTCTGCTACCGCCACCGAGATTGCAACCAATTGCTCGGCTATACTCCCACATACAGATACTCTGCTCCCCGCCGGAGTAAAGTTACAGACTTCCTCCGCGCTCCGTCACCTCCACCAGATCCAAGTTTGCCAGACGTTCCACTCATTCGTTTGACAAAGGAGCAAGAAATGGCCAAACGAAGCAGAATCAAGAACCTGCTCACCGTCACATCAGCCGAGATACCGAGCGTGGTCATCCGCTCTCTAGCCACCGGACAAGCAAGCGACGCCGTGATCGCTCTTTCTTCCCCAGCAGCCGGGCAGTCCAGCAAGCAACCAACTCAACGCCGGGCTAGCAAAAGAGCCCGCGCGGATCCGTCCGCTGAGCTGGTGGCCGAGCTCACTACCGAGCAACCATCTGAAACAGCTGCCCCAGTACCAGCATGGCGTCCGCAATTGAAACACCGGGGGAAGGACATCCCGGCGACGGCGTCGATCAAGGGTGACAAAGAGCACTTGCTCGCCTTTGATCTTTCCAAGGCGCTGCTACTACCGAGCGACGTGGTCGGCAGCGACCACGTTCCTGACACTCGGTTGATAAAGTCATCCGTCAAGTCCATGGCCAGGGTAAGTCTCAATCTGCCACTGAAATTTTGGCTAAGTGTTTGCCCAGTTCCGTTGCTAATCAAATTAGCTTTTTGCAGGCCATTCAAAAACAACACCTGGTTATGGAGCGCATACACCGGCTACGGCAAAAGGCGGCGGACACAGCCAGCCAGGTGCAAAGCCTCCAGACCGAGCTTGGCCGAGCAAAGACCTCGCTCGAAGCTGCCAATTCTGACAATAACAGGCTGCTCGGCCAACTTGATGCGGCCGAGAAAAAGAAAGACGAGCTCCAGGCCGAGCTAGATGCACTTAAGAAGTCCAGAGAAAAGGACTGCGAGGATGCCAATAACGCCGGCTTCAACGAAGCCGAGGAGAATTACAAGAAACAAATCTTCGCCACACAAGACATTTGCTTCAAGGCAGGATGGAAGGCTGCCTGTCAACAGCTCGGCCAGGGCCCTGATACTGATATGTTTGCCTCTCCACCGGCTGTCTTCTTACCGACATACCTCATTCCATATGCCAATGATGTCTTCAGTGCACTGCAAGCCGAGGCCGAGGAAGGACTTGAAGAGGAGGGTGAGGAAGATGCTGAAGGAGAGGACCAAACCGCGCAGGAACAGCCCGGCCAAACCGAGACCGGTATCCAGGAACAAACCGCCACGGTTAACCTGGAGCCCGATGAGGAGTTCCCTGATCTCTCCCCCCTAGCTTAGGTTTCTTTTCTTTTCTTTTTGTATATTTGCTTTCTGCATTTCTGATGTAACCGGGCTCTGTCCCCACCTTTTGTATTGACTGTCTAGCAATGAAAATCTTGATATTTTTTGCTAAGTGTTTGCTGAGGTAACCGTTTGCTCGGTTGTCATCAACTCCACCTTCAGCCAAACATCTCGGTATAAAGCATAAACCGGAATACCTAACTCGGTTAAAGTACACAAGCAACTTCATAAACCGGAATGTCCATCTCGGTTGGTAATAACAAGTTGAACGAACCACCAAGTCTGCCAACCGGAGTAAGTCATCTCGGTTAAGAATAATCTAAGTTGAACAAAACATCAACTTTGCTTAGCCGGAGCAAAACATCTCGGCAAGAAATATCTTAGTTGAACAAAACATCAACTTTTCTTAGCCGGAGCAAAACATCTCGGCAAGAAATGTCTAAGTTGAACAAAACATCAACTTTGCTTAGCCGGAGCAAAACATTTCGGCAAGAAATATCTTAGTTGAACAAAACATCAACTTTTCTTAGCCGGAGCAAAACATCTCGGCAAGAAATATCTAAGTTGAACAAAACATCAACTTTGCTTAGCCGGAGCAGAACATCTCGGCAAGAAATATCTAAGTTGAACAAAACATCAACTTTGCTTAGCCGGAGCAGAACATCTCGGCAAGAAATACCTAAGTTGAACAAAACATCAACTTTGATTAGCCGGAGCAAAACATCTCGACAAGAAATACCTAAGTTGAACAAAACATCAACTTTGCTTAGCCGGAGCAGAACATCTCGGCAAGAAATATCTAAGTTGAACAAAACATCAACTTTGCTTAGCCGGAGCAGAACATCTCGGCAAGAAATACCTGAGTTGATCAAAATATCAACTTTGCTTAGCCGGAGCAAAACGTCTCGGCAAGAAATATCTGAGTTGAACAAAACATCAACTTTTCTAACCGTAGTAAAACATCTCGGTTTTTACATTAAAATAACAGTGCAAGTGCTAAAGCAAAATCACTTCTGTATATTGACAAAAAGAATTACATTCTGAAGTGCAAGCCAAAAAATTCCTTTGCACAAGAAAAGAAAGCAAAAGCTTAGAAATAATACAGTTTGAGGTTGGCCGCATTCCATGGCCGGGGTATTGTTCTTCCCTCTAGATCCTCCAAGTGGTATGCCCCCTTGCCCGCCAGACCGGTGATCTTGTAGGGTCCTTCCCAATTTGCCCCTAGTTTGCCTTCACCTGGCACCAGGGTGTTGTCCATAACTTTCCTCAAAACCCAATCACTAACTTTGAACGGTCTGGGGTGCACCGTCTTGTTGTACTTCTTTGAGAGCTCTTGTTGGTAGGCGGCCACATGGATGAGTGCCCTCTCCCGACGCTCTTCCACTAGGTCCAGCTCCAAGGCAATAGCCTCGGCATTCAGTTCGGGCTCAAAACTCTCGCTTCTTAGGGTGGGTATGCCAATTTCCAAAGGTATGACCGCCTTCATGCCATAAGCCAAAGCAAACGGAGTTTCCCCGGTAGCTCGCCGCGGAGTTGTTCGGTATGCCCAAAGGACGCTGGGTAATTCCTCAGCCCATTTTCCCTTTGCCTTCTCCAGCCGTTTCTTCAACCCATCCAGTATAGTCTTGTTCGATGCCTCGGCTTGACCATTAGACTGCGGGTAAGCTGGAGTGGAGTTGTAAAATTCAATCTTCAAATCTTCACAAAAGCCTCTAAATAGGCGACCGTCAAACTGGGTGCCGTTGTCAGAGATCAAGATCTTGGGGACGCCAAACCGTGTGACCACGTTCTGCCAGACAAACCGCTTCACGTCTTTCTCTTTGATTGTTGCCAAGGGCTCAGCTTCAACCCATTTCGTGAAGTAATCTGTGGCCGCAATGAAGAATTTCCGGTTGCCCGGTGCTGTTGGCAGTGGCCCAACTATATCTAGTCCCCACATGGCGAAGGGCCAATGACTGGTGAGGGGAAGAAGTTCCCTGGCTGGCTGGTGGATCTGATGGCGAATTTTTGGCATTTTTCGCATTTGCGAACGTACTTTTGTGCGTCGGCCTGCATGCACGGCCACCAGTATCCCTGCGAAATAGCTCGGTAGGCCAAGGACCTGCCCCCTATATGGCTGCCACAAATGCCTTCGTGAATTTCATACAAGAACGCCTCCACACTACTTGGGTGCATGCACTTCAGATAAGGACCAGTGAAGGACTTTTTATATAACGCACCAGATGGAGAGAGCCAAAACCGCTCTGACTTCACCCGGACTTTGTGCGCTTCCTTCTTGTCGGTTGGTAGAGTCTGATCTCTGAGGAACAAGATTATGGGGTCCATCCAGGAGGGACCTAGCGCGGCGCAGAGTACATCCGTCTGCCCGGCGTCTTCAATGCTTGGTCGGGGAAGAAAGTCAATTAACAGGGGGTTCGGAGACGTGCTATCTACCATCGAAGCGAGGCCGGCCAGTTCATCAGCTCGGCGGTTTTCTTCACGGCCAATCTGTTGGACTCTGATTGCTTGAAACTGCTTGATGTGTTCCCTGACCAGAGCTTGGTACTTCGCCATTCTGTCATCTTTTGCCTCGTAAGTCCCAGAGACTTGGTTAACCACAAGCTGGGAATCACTGTTCACCATTAGCTCGGCAGCCTTCATCTGAATAGCGCTCTTGAGTCCGGCTAGAAGGGCCTCGTACTCAGCCTCGTTGTTAGATGCTGGGAAGCCAAGGGTGATGGAATGTTCGATGGTGAGGCCATCTGGGGAGATAAGAACGATACCTAGCCCGGCACCGTGACGGTTGAACGCTCCATCAACAAAAAACTTCCACATTTCCCCCACAAAAAGCTTCCAACAGTCTGACGGGTCCTGAGAGTTGCGAAGGGTGATGGGATCACGGCTGCTCGGCTGACCGGGTTCATGTTTTGAGTTGATTGGTTCCACTTCAGCCCCCCTTGGTGATTCGGCACCGGACTCAGCAAGTTGATCTATAATGCCCAAGTCCGTAGGCGAATCACCAGGTTGCGGTATTGTGCCGGCCGCAGGCTCTGTGCTGGGTGGATCCGTTTCGTCCCCCCGTGGTGATGCGGTTCCGGACGGAGCAGGTTGGTCGGCGGGAACCGACTCCGTCATTGCATCACCGGTCGGTAGTGTGGTACAAACTAAGGGTGCTTCGGTGGAGCACGCAAATTCCGCGTCGCAAGTTCCACAAGGTTGTATCTCAATCTGGGTTGCATTCACCTCCTCATCGGCCGCGGCAATGTCGACCGGGCACACCGGATGGGTTCCAGGTGAGAACTCGGCAACGAAATCGGCCAAAGTTTGGGCCTTTATGGCTGTGCGCGGCTGGAACTTCACATCAAACTGTCCCAATTCGACCGCCCACTTGAGAATTCGGCCAGAAAAGTCCGCCCGTTCGAACAAGGCCTTAAGTGGAAACTTGGTCAGTACGATGATGGTATGGGCGTGGAAATAGTGCGCCAACTTCCTCGAAGCCATCATCAGTGCCAACGCAAGCTTTTCCAAAGGTAAGTACCTCGACTCTGCCGGTAGCAAGGTTTTACTGACATAGAAGATTGGGAGGTGCTTGATTCCTTCAGCTCTGACTAGCACCGCACTGACGGCATGCTGTGAGATGGCAAGGTAGAGGTAGAGTTCCTCACCCGGCTTAGGTGTAACCAATAGTGGCGGAGAAGACAGATATTCCTTGAGCTCGGACAAAGCTAGGTCACATTCTTCGTCCCACGAGAACTTTGACTTTAATGCCTGGAAGAAAGGGCGGCAGCGATCTGATGACCGGCTTATAAATCGGTTAAGCGCGGCGGCCATCCCGGCCAGATGCTGCACGTCCTTAGCCGAGCTCGGCCGCTTCAACTCTTGCACGGCTCTTATCTGGGTAGGGTCTGCTTCGATGCCTCGGTTTGTGACTAGGAACCCCAAAAATTTCCCGGATCCCACACTAAAGGCACACTTAGACGCATTCAGGCGTAGCTTGTGCTTCTTGAGAATGGCGAACATCTCGGCTAAGTCGGACAAGTGGTCTGCTTGATGCCGGCTTTTAACCACCATATCATCAATGTAAGCCTCCATTGTCCGGCCCAACAAACGAGCAAACATCTTAGTCACCATCCTCTGGAAGGTTGCCCCGGCGTTCTTCAAACCAAAAGGCATGACGCGGTTGCAGAAGAGTCCCTTTGGAGTCGTGAAGGAGGTAATCTCTCGGTCAGGCCCATGCATGGCGATCTGATGGTAGCCGCGATAGGCGTCCAGGAAACTGAGCCTGCTATGTCCAGCCGTCAAGTCCACAAGCTGGTCAATTCGCGGCAAGGGGAAGCTATCCTTCGGACAAGCTCGGTTGACTGTCTTGTAGTCGACACAAACTCGCCACTTTCCATTCTTCTTGGGCACCACTACTGTGTTCGAAATCCACCGAGGGTAGTGCACTTCCTGAATTGCTCGTGCCTCAAGCAGGTTCTTCACTTCTTCTGCAACTACCTCGGCGTGATGCAGCGCCGATCTCCTTGTTCGCTGAATGATCGGCTTCGCTCCGGGAAAGACATTGAGGTGATGGCAGATAAAACTAGGATCGAGGCCTGGCATGTCGTAAGGCGACCATGCGAAAACTTCGATATTGGCCATCAAAAACTCAACCATTTCGGTCTTCTCCTGGGTAGTAAGGCTGGAACCGAGCAGGAAGAACTTATCCGGTTGCTCCATGTCGATTCGCACCTCCACCAAGTCCTCCACAGCTTTGTCTTCTGCCTTGGTGCCCACGTCCTCCAGAACTCCTCGGTCTTCCGGTCCTTCTATCGTTTGCACGAAGCCTTTGGCAGCCCGGCTTCCGTTCACCGCCACGAAGCACTGTTTGGACATGACTTGATCCCCCCAGATTTCCTCGATTGCCCCCATAGCCGAGGGGAATCTCATCACCTGGTGGTAGGTCGATGCTACAGCTTGCATGGCGTGAAGCCATTCCCTCCCAAGGATGAGGTTGTAAGTCGAAGGCACATGTAATACCCAAAACTCCACCTGCTTGACGACGGATCCCGCTTTGACCGGCAGGATAATCTTCCCCAAGGGCCACTCTGGCTGTGAGTTGAAACCAACAAGTGGTGAAGTTGCCGGAGCCAAGTCTGTCTCTCAGAGCTTGAGTTGTTTGAACGCGTCGTAATACATGATCTCGACCGAGCTTCCCTGATCGATCAAGATCCGTTTGACATCAAATTCCTTGACGCGAAGTGTCACTACTAGGGCATCGTTGTGCGGCGTCTGGATACGCTCTAGATCCCTTGAAGTGAAACTTATCACATCTTTCTCTTCGGTCTTCCCCCTCTTGATGGCGGGCTGTACCGACAAAACTTCCCTCATATGCTCTGCTTTCTTGATCATACCCCGGAGTTCGCAAACACGCTCCGGTTCCACTATGCCGTGGATGACATTAATAACTCCTTGTGGCGGCGCATCTCGGTCATCCTGTCCCCTGGGATCAACCGGAGCATGATTCGACTTTACGCCGCCATCAATGTAAAGGTCTAGGTGCCCGGCCGCGACCAGCTCTTCTAAGTGTTGCCTTAAAGGCAAACAATCCTCAGTCTGGTGGCCTCTCTCTCGATGGAATGTGCAACGATACCGCGGATTGTAGCCTTTCTGTCCGTCGCCCAACTTGGCAGGAAACCGGACATACTCCTCGTCTCGAATTTCACTAAGTATGCGATAGATTGGAATCTTGAAGACCGTGGTGATGCCAGTCCTTGCCTTCAACCTTCTGTTGGCATCCGCAGCATCATCTCTGGTGTAATCATCCCGGTCGTTCCGACGTCCTCTACCCCGGTTCTTACGATTTGAACCACGGTCTGATTCCTCTGCTCTGTCACTTGAGCGGCTGGACTCCGGTCCAACTGCGTGCACCTTGCCTGCTGTCTTCTTGTCTGTTGCTACCAGAGTTGTCTTCGCGGTAGATGCCGAAGCATCATCCTCAACCCGGATGTGCTCATTGATGCGCTGCATAAGTTGGCCCATGGACGTCGGCTGATGCATGGTAAGCGAGTCCCGCAGTCTATGTCCGACAGGGAGACCACGCTTGTACTGAGTGATTGCTAGGTTGACCGGGCAATCCAAGATCTTATTGAAAGTCTCCCAATATCTGGAGTTGTATGCCTTCAATGTGTTGCTCGGTTCCATCTTGACACTCAGTAGGTGATCCACTTCCTTGAGTGTCTTGGTGTTGGTTTTGAAGCGCGTCACAAAGGCTTCGGCCAACTGATGCCACCTCTCTACACTTCCCTCCGGCAGCCTTTCGAACCACTTCAAACCCAGCTCGCCCAAACTTGACGGAAAGATGAGGCACATAAGAGCGTCATTCTGCCTATGTCCGGCCATGACCTGTCAGAAATGGCTTACGTGCATGTAAGGATCCGTCTTTCCATCGTATAATGTGAACTTCGGCTGGTGAAAGCCCGACGGAAGAGGTGTTGTTTCTATCTCTAGGGAGAAAGGGGTGGCGCTCAACCTTGCCAAGTCGGAATCCACCAGGAGCGGAGTTGCTTGGCGGGGTGGAGGCATTCCGACCTCCTCGCTGGCGTGAACCCCATAGGATAACCGCTGGAACGCCGGTATCCTTTGAGCCTCCCGCCGTCGAGCCCGCTCCTTTAAAACTGCGCGCAAATCCTCTGAATGTGCGGAATAAGAGTATCTCGACGTCGTCACCGGACGCGAGGGCAGATAGGTGCTATCTTGTGCGCTAGACTTCTCTGCGTGCACGTCGGAATCACCGACCTTGTAACTTCTGGTAATAGAAATGGACGGAGTTTGTCGCTGACTCTGGCTGCCTGAACGGCGGGGTTGGGTGCGCTCACTGTGGTCACCCACTCCAGCTACACCCTTCCCTTTGACACGCCGCTTCAGCTCTTCCATCTCTGCCGCCATTCGCCGGATGACGGCGTCCTGGTCCTTCAGCTTGTTTTCCAGGCGCCTGGCGTGTGAGTCTCTCCGCCGCCGATGTCCGTCTGGACTCCGTGAATGACCATGACTCCTACCGCGCTTATCTCGCGCGTCTCCCGACTGTCCTCCTGGAAATGTCTCCAGGTTGGCCATCGGAATGATGTCGGGATGCCCCTCTTTTCGTCTGCCTGACTCCGGAGTAACTCCGCCGATGGCGGACAACGGAAACTCTTCGTTGTTCGCCATGGTCGGCGATCAAACGAGCGTGGAAGACAAGGTTTTATCTGCAGTTTCCCACAGACGGCGCCAATTGTACGGGGAGCAAATATTCCGGCGAGCCCGTACTCTTTTCTTCCAAGCTCCGTTTCTGTCCGATCACCTGAAAGGACAACGGCGGTGAGCTACCTGGCGGTGTGTGGCCGGAAAACCCCTCCGACGATCAAGTTAGCACACACTTGGGATAGAGAGAGAGAGAGAAGTGTTTGAGTGTAGGGATTTCTTACAAAGTGTTCCTCTGTCGCGTATGGGGGGCGCAGACATACCTATATACCCTCTGCGCCCCATATCCACTCCCAGTCATCTCCTAGCACGTGGCCTTGCTATCCCATCTGTCAGCGTAAACCTTGCAGAACATCACCTAATCTCAACTGCCAGCCTTCTCTGCTGGAGCTCGGCAGCCGGGCTGCTCAATCCGTGGCCGGGCTGTGCTTCATATCCAAGCACTCCACTGGCTAAGTGCAAGGAGAACCGGGCTATATAACATCTCGGCAAGCTGAGCCCGGGACATCTCCTATGTTCTGTCTTCCGGCCGAGCAAACGGTTACCTCGGTTGACCACGCCTTTCTGGGCGCCGGTCACGTTACTTGACTGGCTTCATCATCGCCAGAACATGCTGCTCGGTCCAACCGAGCACTGCCCTACCGAGCAGTTTTCCTTCCGGGCTGGGCGGCGCATTCTTGGCCCAACACCTGCCCGACCCAAGTCCTAGTAGCCCAATTCTGGGCGGATCGCAGATTATCTCGGCCCAATGCCACATTGGGCTTCCAATTTGCTCGGTTGTTACCTCGGCCCAATTCCAGATCATAAATCTCCCTCTCAGTTATGAAGTGAAAAAAGTTAGTGTGTGTGGAATGTTTTTTTAGTTGCATATTTGTGAGAAAAAAAAGTGATTTATTAATATGCATGATGTGATATTTTAAGCTCCATTTAGTTTAGTTTTGAAATTATAATCTGAGCGTATTTTTAGTAATTTTTTGACTTTGTTATGAAGTGAAAAAAGTTAATGTATGTGAATTTTTTTTTTGTTGTATATTTGTGAGAAAAAAAAAGTGATTTATTAATATGTATGATTTGATATTTTAGGCTCCATTTAGTTTAGTTTTGAAATTATAATTGGAGTGTGAAGTTATAATTTGAACGTGGAATTGTGAATTGAATTTTAAAAGGAGAAAATTTGTTTGGTTATGAAAAGTATTTTGAAAAGAGTTTTTGAATTTTGAATTTTTTTTTGAAATTTGAAAAGAGTTTTTAGTTGTATTTGAGTTTTGAGTTTTGAGTTTTTGAGTTTTGAATTGTATTTTAAAATTTTTAGGATTTATTTTTTTTAAATATTAAAAAATGTTTAAGAATTTTTTTTTAATTTTAAATACATAATTTTTATTTAAATATTTTATTTTATTTTGTAAATTTTTTAATTTTAATATTTTAAACTCAAAATACAACTCTACGCTCAAATCGTAATCAAATACATAATTTAAAACTCAATTCAAAAATTATTTTCAAAATTTATAATCAAATACATAATTCGAAACTACACACTTAAATCGTAATCAAACATATAATAAAAAAAATTAAAATATTGAAAAATATAATTGTAAAATAAAATATTTAAAAAAATAAAAAATTTGAAATAAAAATTTTATATTTAAAATAAAAAATAATTTTTTTAATATTTAAAATATTTAAAAAAATACAGTACACAAATGTATATAATGCATATTAAAATAAATAAATAAATAAATATTTAAAATATAAAATATTTACCCTAAAAATGAAATTAAGAAACTTTTTAAATATTTAAAAAAATAAATCTAAAAAATTTCAAAATACAACTTAAAACTTTTTTTAAAACTCAAGACCAAATAATTTTTCTCTTTTTAAAATTCAACTCGAAACTCATAACTCAAAACATGACTACACACTTAAATCATGATTATAAAAATAATTTTAAAAACAAAATAATAAAATATTTTTTTTGAATATATATTTTTTTAAAATAGAGTTTTGAAAAAAGTTTTAAATTGAGTTTTGAGTTGTGTGTTTGCTTATGAGTTTTGAAAATATTTTTTGAATTAAGTTTTAAGTTTTGAGAAAAAAATTTTGGTTATGAGTTTTGAAATTTTTTTTAAGTTTTTTTGATTCGAATCACAATTTCAAAACATAACCAAACGGTTTTTTGGTTTTGGTTTTTTGATTTTATTATGACTTTATGGTATTTTTAGTCAAAAAAACAAGAAGAAAAAAAAAAACGAAAAAAAAACCACAAATCAAACAGTTTAAATAGATATGCTTGTATTGAATTGTTTTAAATGTATAATCCATATTGACCACCTTAAATCCGTCTAAATTCAAAAGGAGTTCTTGAGGGTTCCCAAATGGAGACTGCCATAAAAGATTCTGCAATCTTGTGTCACAAACAAAGTTCTTAAAATTGGAAACTTAAGTCGAATCGATGGGATGGACTTGTGAATCAAATTGTAGAATAAGATCAATATGGTAAGATATTTTACTTTTAATACAAAAGAAACGAAAAATTATTAATAATGATAATATATGTTACATAGTTTTAAAATCATTAAACAAAATGATAATTATGATATTGTATATTAACATAATGTAAAAATGTAAGATTGGGATTGATGTAGAATCGAAATTATAGTGTTATTTTACACGATTTTATAACTAAGATTGTAATTATTTTAAGATCTTACAAAATTTAAGATGCTAATGTGATTCGAATTATTTGGCCTAACTAGAATTGTAAAATCATAAAATTTTACAATCCAAATCTAAATTTTGATAACCATGATGACAAATGATCAAGGTTATATTTTGCTGGATCCAAATTATGCATCTGGGGCTTGTTGTCAAGTGAATTAGTTGGAAAATCTGCTGCTCCTAATCTGCATGTGGCAGCATCTCACGTTAATCTGTCGTCAACAGAAACAGATATGAGAGACTAGTATTATATTTTATAGTACACATC
Source organism: Camellia japonica (assembly GCA_030407325.1). Lineage (NCBI taxonomy): Eukaryota > Viridiplantae > Streptophyta > Magnoliopsida > Ericales > Theaceae > Camellia > Camellia japonica. The sequence continues at coordinate 79,588,591 of JAPPVO010000002.1, forward strand.
ACAAATATTACAGATGATCAAGGGGTTTTATTGGCCAATCCAAATCATGAGTTTATTTCTAACACTTTCTGTGGGGACATATTTTTGGGTAGTCCATGTAGCCGAGGTTGTTAGCCGAGGTGCCACATGGGCGGACCATGATGCCGAGATATGGTGCAATAATACCGGAGTCCAGGATAAGCAGAGAAGGGACAACAGTCCTAAAATTGTGGAGGACTTCAGTTTGGATAAAGATAAGATTCTTAGAGAGTTAATTCCAATTCTACTGGGGGTCCAAGATTAACAGTAATCCAGATTCCATTGAAGCTAGGCTTTTATTGGGATTAGGTTTGTATTGGCTATAAAAGGGAGGCACCCCCATGGGTCTAAAGTATGTCTTTTATGTTCGATCTAGTGAGTTAAGCACTATTGATTATCTTTAAGAGATATTTTACTGACTTGATCGTCGGAGTGCCCCCAGGTGGACGAACCACCGCGGAATTTTTATATTTCAGTGACAGGTTGTTCGGGTTTAATCTATTCTGCCAGTGCTCTCCAGCTGAGTTCTCTTTTTTGGTTGTGTAGTCGGAAATCAACACCTTCAATTTGGCACTGTCTGTGGGAACTTAAGGAGAATAGATGGCCAACAACGAGCAGGGAGAAAAGATTGGGGACGACATCCTTAGTGGGGGTGATAAACTTGCCAATCTAAACGTGGAAGAAGAAAACCGTAATGAAGGAGCATGGGATCAGAATCCCGGGGAGAATAACATCGGCCAAAAGGGAGACGCACCGAAGAAAGCAGGCCGAGATAAGTACTACTGTAAAAGCAATCTTCAGGTATGGAGTTATAGATGCTGGAGAAAAGACGAGAAAACTGAAAGACATGGCAAATAAGTTGACAGATCTACAAATAGTAGTCAACCTCATGATGCAGAACAACGTGATGCAGCCAACATCCCTATTACAAGACATGCTGGCACTAGCAACCAAAACTAGTGCCCAAAAGACAAGATCTCAGCCTAGAAGATTAAGTCCGAGAAGACAAGAGCTCAGCCTAAGTGAGCAAATCCCGGATTCCAAATCTCGAATCCCAGATTCCAGTACTTGACGATGTTTCTAAGCGAAACATGACGAATAACTTAGACTTATTATATGGCAGAGTTGAATTATACTTGCATATAATAGAGTTGAACTAAGTTGGAGATATTTCTAAGCGAAACATGACGAATAACTTAGACTTATTATATGGCAGAGTTGAATTACACTTGCATATAATAGAGTTGAACTAAGTTGGCGATGTTTCTAAGCGAAACATGACGAATAACTTATACTTATTATATGGCAGAGTTGAATTACACTTGCATATAATAGAGTTGAACTAAGTTGGCGATGTTTCTAAGCGAAACATGACGAATAATTTAGACTTATTATATGACAGAGTTGAATTACACTTGCATATAATAGAGTTGAACTAAGTTGGCGATATTTCTAAGCAAAACATGACGAATAACTTAGACTTATTATATGGCAGAGTTGAATTACACTTGCATATAATAGAGTTGAACTAAGTTGGCGATATTTCTAAGCGAAACATGACGAATAACTTAGACTTATTATATGGCAGAGTTGAATTATACTTGCATATAATAGAGTTGAACTAAGTTGGATTAACATGGACCTGTCATATTGGCAAAATCAGACACAGATTGGAACTAAGTGCATATCAGTCAGATTAACAAAGAGACCAAGGTTGGTAACCTCGGTCAGTCTTTGTTTGAATCTGACCTCGGCGACAGGGTCAAAGCCACATGCTTAATAAGAACCCAAGTGGAACTTAAGTTCACATTAGGGGGTAGAGGACTGGAGAATGATGCTTGAGAGTTAGAATTTACAACCTAAGATTGGTTTAACACTTGTTGAAATTTTTAAAAAAATTTACAAGTTGAAGTTAAGCCGATGTTATGTTAAAGGAAGTTGGTTTAACACTTGTTGAAATTTTTACAAGTTGAAGTTAACCCAAGGTTATGTTGAAATAATAGAAGACAGAGGTCCTGATAAGTAAAGAGTGAAGTGGCAAGTTGTAAATAACACTTGTGAAAATATTATGATAAATATTTTCAAGTGTTAGATCAAAGTCGAGATAAAATTGCTAGTGGGTATAGCTGAAGTATTTCGCACCGAGAAGATTACACAGTTAAGGTGTATGTTGAAGACATGCAAAATATTGTAAGTATGAAAACATGCAAAGCATAGAAGAAAAACGGTAAGCATACATGATGAAAGCAATATTCAACACTTAGAAGAAAAATAGAAGGCTGGCATTGAAAAGGGACAGCTTGTTCAAGTACATAAACAGGCACATCGGTCTGACAAAACAGATACTGTTCAAAACAGAGAAGAAAATTACAAAGAAAAAGGTACAATGGAAAGAAAAATTCCTAAGTACTAGGATCTTGTGCATTGATTCAGACTATTCAACCTCGGTTGTTGGCATTGTTTCGGTCTCAACAGACAGCTGGGCAGACTTCTTGGCTGTGATTTCGGCATCGATTTCTAGAAGAGTCTGGTCCAGGCTTTTTGCAGCGGTAGTGATCTCGGTTTCAGAAGTGTCGGCCTTCTTTGGTGAGGTGCTCTTGGAGACCTCATCCTCGTCCTCCTCAATCAAAGTCCAGGACTTGATCATTTAGAGTAGAGGACTTGGCCCCAGCAACAGCTTCAGATTCTTTCTTGGCAACCTCAGTCTCAGCCTCTTCCTTGTCTCCGGCCTCTCGTCGTCGGCCTCTTCTACTTCCTTGACCTCATCCTCAGATTGATTGGGAGAGGAAGGGAAAGGGACATTGAGCTGATCTATATCACGGAGGGGAGAGTCCTCAGGGACAAACATCGTTTTGAGGGCTGTAATCCAATCAAGATAGTAGCCTTTGTTGCAGGCCATGTTGACTTGTTTTTTCTGCCTTAGCAATGGCCTCGGCTTTGGCAGCAGTAACTTGGTCCACTTACTTCATGTGCTTCTCTTTCGATATATTGAGTTGCTGGAGGCATGAGCATGTCGGATTGACTATAAGGAGATAGAGTGGATTGCACAATTATGACATCAGGGATGTCAACAAGAAGGTCTTCTGCGACAAGAGTTCGGCGAGACATGTCGTCGTTGGTTACGACGATGGTTACTCACAGATAAGGCAATTGAAAAATTATCAAGGTCTAAGGTTGGAAGCTTAGGACCTTAGTGTTCCTGTTCCTAGTTCTAGCTACAAGATTGTCGCTATGTCGGTGTTTGCACTACCATTGAAATGGTGGATTGATACGTGGAGCAGTTGATGAAGTGCTTGGCTGCTAGTCTAGTTCAGCTAATAGAGTTTGAACCTGGGGCACAAATGGATTATTCATGGCAATGAATGCTTCAAGAACAACGATGATGGTTTGCAGAGGCAAAAAGAGAGTCTCTAGGGACACAGATAGAGGCAAAATAAAAAAGATGGCAAAAAGTTATGATTTCGAGTCCTTAGGCAACGTGCTCGTACTGATATTAGACGGCTGGGGGCAAAACTGATGCGACACGATGGAGACGTGATTAGTACGCTCCAATCTGATGATGATCTTGATTGAGAAGTGCGATCTCAGTTGAGATGATCTCGGTAGAGGTGATGATCTCAGTTGAGATGACGATCTCGGTTGACATGATGATTTCAGTTGAGATGTTGATCTCGGTTGAGATGTTGAATTTGGATGGGAGCAGAACTTGTTTATTTTTGGTTTCTTTGAGATGATACTAGGATCTTGATGTTCTTAAGCTAGCAAGTCATGATCTCTACTAGTAGTGTGATCTCTGTTGAGATATTGAACCTGGATGAGATAGAACATGGTGGTTCTTGATTCTTGATTCTTGATTCTTGACGAGTGGACATATGGGTTCTTATTTCTTGGCGTCCACAAGTTATGATCTCGGTCGGAGGAGTACATGTATAGGTTCCATCACCTCAGTTTGCCGAGGTAATAGAACCTAGGGGGCAGTTGTGGGGACATATTTTTGGGTAGTCCACGTGGCCGAGGTTGTTAGCCGAGGTGCCACATGGGCGGACCATGATGCCGAGATATGGTGTAATAATACCGGAGTCCAAGATAAGCAGATAAGGGACAAGAGTCTTAGAATTGTGGAGGACTTCAGTTTGGATAAAGATAAGACTCTTAGAGAGTTAATCCCAATCCTACTGAGAGTCCAAGATTAGCAGTAATCCAGATTCCATTGAAGCTAGGCTTCTATTGGGATTAGGTTTGTGTTGGCTATAAAACGGAGGCACCCCCATGGGTCTAAAGTATGTCTTTTATGCCCTGTCTAGTGAGTTAAGCACTATTGGTTATCTTTGAGAGATATTTTACTGATTTGATTATCGGAGTGCCTCCGGGTAGACAAACCACTGCGGAATTCTTATATTTCTATGACAGGTTGTTCGGGTTTAATCTATTTTGCCAATGCTCTCCAGCTGAGTTCCCCCTTTTGGTTGTGTGGTCGGAAATCAACACCCACACTTTCTATCACCACTCTACAGATCTGGCAGTTCAGTTGCTGCAAATTATAACGAGATGGGATTCCGATTAAGATAAATGGTGACGTTTGATTGTGAAATTAATGTGGATGTGATCATGAGTATGATGCATTTTAATATGAGGACATTAGGTCAGAGATTTAAAATAAAATGTGTTTTTTATATATAAATATGATAATATTAATTGATTGTGATTAAATTTATAAAATGAAAATAATATATAAGTTTATATTTTCTAGACTCATAAAAGTCTTCATTTACAAAATGATGACTTTGTTATTAGTTCGATTATTTTCTATTTTTTATTTAATATTAAAAATGAAATGATATAATTATGAGATTGTTTAGGATGAAAATAACTATATTGGTGCATAATTTGTTGTTATTTTAGTGATTAGAGGGTTTATTATTGAGCAATTAGATTCAGCCATATCTAACATGTCTTTAAATTTTTTTTTCACAATTTTTTAATTTTTTAATTTTTTGGCAAAATGATATCATAATACATCTTTTAAGAATGTTTAAGGTTAAAGTTTTTTAGACCCATTAGTGAAATAAATATGGTTTAATATTACTTGAGTCATTTCAGTCAGACTTAATGATTTTACAATTATATTTATTTTTGAAACAATAAACATACCTACCTTTTTTTTTTTTTAAAAGAAATTATTTTTTAAAGTGTTTTAAATTTTAAAATAAAAATTCCACTTAATTCTTTATCCTTATTATATTCTATATAGGGTTTCAACAGTCATTTTTTGAATGTTTAGTTTTGGGTAATTTTTCTGATAAATCTCGTTTTTAAGTATTTTATTCCATCTAATTCATTTTCTTTTTGAGTATTCTATTAGATCCTGTTTAGTATAATATGACCAAATCACCCTTCTAATTTTCTGTGCATGTTTCTATTTTGAAACCAATACACAATAAAAAATAACACGACCCTCATTGCATGAAGAAAATCTCTACCTCATTTTAGGAAAAAAATCTCTCTCTTATTTTATGGAGAAAATATCTCCCTCATCAATAAGGAGAAAATCTCTTCCTCGTTTCATGGAGAAAATCTTTTTTTTACTCCGCAAAAACATATCTCATATTCCCAAAATCGTAAATCATCTACCTTCTGAATATCTCTTACTAAATGTTGATGTGAACTTTTGTTGGAAATGGTTGGAAAATTCTAGGTAAAACCAGAATTTTTTCCTAACTTTGGTCTATTATTTAGGTGGGACCCGAGCGTCTAAGTTGGCGGGTCAAAGTGGTAACGCGTTCTATGCCACGTTGTGATTCACGTGATATATTTGGTTGCTCAAAATCATTATCGAGTGAATGAGAAATTGAAGCCAAAGTATGCTCCATGGAAATGGAGTTTTGGTGAAAAATCCTTAAAGGTTTGAATAAAGCTTGTCCTACATTGATTTGGTGGGAAGTTTTGAATGGGTTTATAAGGCATGAGATTGGAACTTGGGATGTACCCCAAGGGGTACCCAAGTGTTTTAGAGAGGGAGGTTATGAGCTAGACCCATTGGACCCAAAAATCACCACACGCGCAAGCCGCCGCTGCCATCCGTCCGGTCGGGTTGGGCTTGTCTGGGCCAAAAACATTTGAATTTAATTTTATTTTTTGGTAAAATAAAATCCTGAATTCAAATTAATTCCGGAAATAAACTGGTCCGGTTTTACTGTACACCCAAACAAGGCCCTTCCCGTTTTTATCTGTTTGAATTATGAACCCAACAGATTCAAATCTGTTTAAATTCAAAACCAAACAGGTTTCATACCTGTTCAAACAGGCTTGCACCTGTTTAATTCTAAACCTGCAGCCACCAATCCATCTATAAATAAGACAACCCTCATTTGGATTTTGTAACTCTAATTTTCGTCCTTCATAATTCTACAAACATTCTCTTCATATTGCTGCATTATTTTCTTCTGTGAGAGAGTAAAAACACTTAATGTGTTCATTAGGCAAATAATTTGTAGTGCTGCTATTGTTTGTAGTTGATCATTTCATCTTGGGAGATAGACGTCCACATTCTGAAAGCACCGTGGAGAAGACGAATCTGTCTTAAGGACACAGTGTCAAACACTGGACTTGATCATATATTTATTAGAAGAAATTAATCAAGTAAGTTGTTTAGTTTATTATTCTGTTTTATTTGTTTATTAAATCAGATTTTAATTTTGTTTTTGTAACAAAATAAAATCTGTTTTTATTTATTTATTTATTTCTAGTTTGATTTTTGTAATCAAACAAATTCTCTCATTTTCTTTATTTCTTTATATTCTTGTTGTTGTTTAGTACACAACAGAATTTAATCTATTTAAATACAGTGAAGATTGTCCAACAATCTTAAGACAAACTATTTTTGGTGTCTTCATTGTATTTAATTTTTTGTGTTTTCAAAGTAATATTCTGGTTGGAAAATACAGATAGTATTTATAAACTATTTGACGGATAGTAGTAATATACTGTCTATTTTCTTTGACAACTAGTAGTAATATACTGGTGTCATTAACAATTGCAGAATATTATTTGGTGTTACAGAAATTTATTTTGGTATTTTATTTTTCTAGTTTTAGTAACAAGGAAAATGAAATTATTTTGTGTTATAATTTATTTTCTGGTTTTAGTAACTAGAAAATTAATTTGTGGTTTGTTTTTCTGATTTTTGTAATCAGATATTATTTCGGTATTTTATTTTCTGGTTTTAGTAACTAGAAAATTAATTTTGTTAATTTATCATAGTTCATTGTGAGTATACATGGAAGTATTTGATTCTGGAGTTAAATATTAGTTTTACAAACTAATTTCATTTTTATTACGAAGAAACCTTTGTGGCAAGTTTATTTTTTTTATTGGTTTATTGATTCATTCTTTAATTTCTGTGTATGGATCCGTAGTCGTGAATAGTTTTTGCACATGAGTCGGAAAATATATATATATATTCACAAGAACATTTTAATGTGTATATAATTAATTTATTTATGTACAAATCAAACTGATTAAATGAAGGTATGTTTTGTCATTTTTGGAGTTTAAAATTCAAAACGAGTTGAATTTTATTTATGGGTTGAGAATCTTTTTATTTCATGATGCAAATTATGTGATCATGCATGATTAATTTATTTTGTTAATTCATTATTTTTAGTTGATGTGTTTGATATGCATGTATTGATATCAACTCAAGTTATTTCTTAAAAAATAATTTCATGCGATTTAGAATGATAAATTAATATGTTGATTTTGTACATAAGCAGATTAATTTGAGTATTTCTAATCAATTTTGAATGGGTGTTTAAACACCAAAGAAATTTAAACATGAAGATGTATGTAGTTATATCGTTCCATTTAATTGGAAATAAATTTAAGAAATCTTTTATGTTGATTATTAGTTTGTTTTGAATTTGTGACATGAGATGTCGTTAATTATTATTTTACTTGCGTAGTAGAATTTGTTAAATCATAAACCATTATATTAATATGGGAGTGTATCTCTTGCATTAGATGAGATAATGTAATTTTCTTTTGTCACAAATATTTGATTGTATCTCTTACAATCAAATGAGTTTTTTGAATTGTTTGATTCTTAGGCAAAATTTTTGTTAGGATATGATTTTGTCAAAACATTAATTCTGACTTGTGTAGTCATAATTATTTTAGTTTTTTCTTGAATTTGTTTTGAAATCTATTGATTTATATTAGAAGTGATAAGGGTGGTGAATATGATGCACCTTTAAATAAATTTTGTGCACAACATGACATTATTCACCAAACTACAGCACCTTATTCTCCACAGCAAAATGGAATTATTGAAAGAAAGAATAGAACCCTAAAAGAAATGATGAATGCCATGTTACTAAGTTTAGGCTTATCACAGAACTTGTGGGGGGAAGCAATATTGTCTGCTAATTATGTTCTTAACAGAATACCCCACAAGAAAACCAACAGCACTCCTTATGAATTATAGAAAGGTCGATCGCCTTCCTACAAATACTTAAAAGTGTGAGGGTGTTTGGCAAAAGTTGAAGTTCCTGTTCCTAAAAAGACTAAGATCGGACAAAAAACAGTAGTGTAGACGTCCCCCGAACGCCCCGGGAGGTGTTAAGTCCCGTTCTGTTCATGTTGGGGTCACTACAGTTCAAGGACTCAAATGTCACGGTTCTTAATCTTGAACCAAAGAGTCCAAATCCGGCAAATCGTTTTGAAAACAGATTTTTGAAAGAAGTGCCAAACATGGACTGCTTTGCCAGATAACAGAGTCGCCACCTAAATATTTTTTTATGAGAAATTTAGGAAACCCTGACTCGGTGCCAAAGGCCACGTGTCCGTCATCACCAAAGTTGGCTCGGGAACTTGGGTACGATTGGGGAAGGTCACATCGTGAGCACCCCCGCTCGCCCGGTCAAAGACCGGCCTCTACTAACCATGATATCTGTTTTTGAAAACCTTGTATGCTCTTATTCCGATTATTAGCCTAGGTTACTATGTGATGCTCGCAGCAAACAAGTATAGACTGGGCCGCCTGAATTGGAACAAAACATTTGAAAATGGTTTGATGGTGCTACCCGCAGGTAGGCTAAAAACGCGGATTTGCCACCCTCAGGTGGGCTTAGAAAACATGATTGATGAATTGTTCCAATTCAGATAACTCAACCTCCACCCACAGGCATTCAAGGCAGTTATATCATTTAAGCACTTAGCCTCATGGCAAGCATGCTATCATGGCAACACTCACACGCATGCAAGGATGCTAAAGCATAAAAACTCACCGAGTACTCCAAGCCAAAACCGAAGCTTATTAGAAATCATGCATGATCCTAAATATGCTGAAATGCCTAATGCAACAGATGCAAAATGCAACTATAACAGGCTCGGCTATTCTAAAGATGGCATGTGAAATGCTACAACTATCATGTACTCAATTTGGAATTGAAATACAGATGCAGTTTGTATGATGCGCCGAGCCCGGTGCATGCAAAACAGATGAATGATGCAAACATGCTGTCATACTGTATGCTAATTGAAATATGCCCTATATCTAACCATCGTAAGCGGATAAATAAAAGGGAGAAAGAAATGGGGGTTGGAAGACATACATCACACTCACCCACACTTATTACAGTTATGCCCTCGCGCAGAGGGTCCGAATAAATAATACAGACCCAATGAAAGAATAATACAGTCCGAAATAATACAGTCCGAATAATATACAAATTTCTAATTAATTAACAAATTAATTACAGAAAAGTAAAAAAACTGGCATGCAAGCCAGGGACTGCCTTGCTTCTGATGTATGATGTATGTTGGGCTGCCTGGCGCGAAAATCCACTGGGATGCCCCGATTAGCCTCTGTGTGCACTGTTTCTTGAAATGCGTGCCGGACTCTGAAAAGTTGCCGATTCTGGATTTTGCTGCAACAGAGAGCAGGAAAGGGGCATAGCAATGTATTTCACAAATATATGCATGCCTCGATCCTCGTGCCACCAATCACGCATACCGATGCATGATGGCCGAGGAACCGAATTGCACAATTCAATGTAGGATGAATGCAAATGAATGCTACAACAAAACCTAGCCCCATCATGGATAATCCGGAGTGTCGGTGACTGGGGAATTGAGACATGTTCCGGTACGCGGAGTACGAAATGTGCCTCGTTTCCCGTGCAATATGCATGATATGCATGAAATGCAACTAACATACAACCTAGCATGCACGATGCTATGAGAATGAGATGCCTCGAAATGCGTGCCCACTGGCACGCGAACCGAGGTGATGACATAAAGGCACGAAATGCAATGATGGGCTTACACCAACATGAGAAGGCCTCAGCCACACTCATACGGGATGCCGGAATGATAAAAATGAGGTGCCTCGAAGTGCGTGCTCACGGGCACGCAAACTGAGACGATGATGAAATGCAAATCGGATAAAACAGAGGGCCTCAAAATACGTGCCCACGGGCACGCAAACCGAGGCAGAGGCATACGCAATGCAAACCGGATAAACAGAATGTCTCGAAATGCGTGCACACGGGCACGCAAACCGAGGCGGAGGCATACGCAATGCCAATCGGATAAAACAGAATGTCTCGAAATGCGTGCACACGGGCACGCAAACCGAGGCAGAGGCATACGCAATGCCAAGCGGATAAAACAGAGTGCCTCGAAATGCGTGCACACGGGCACGCAAACCGAGGCAGAGGCATACGCAATGCCAAGCGGATAAAACAGAGTGCCTCAAAATGCGTGCACACGGGCACGCGAACCGAGGCGGAGGCATACGCAATGCCAAGCGGATAAAACAGAGTGCCTCGAAATGCGTGCACACGGGCACGCAAACCGAGGCGATGGCATACAAGCATGAAATGGCATGAAAATGTAGATTGGGCTTACGCCAACATGAGAGGGCTTCAACCGCACTCACATAGGCTGCCGATGAATGAAAATGGAGTGCCTCGAAGTGCGTGCCCATGGGCACGCAAACCGAGGCAATGCATTAAGGCATGAAATGACATGAGAAATGATATGCAAGCATGCAAATCAGATTTCAGCAGCTATATGAAGGGGAAAACAGTCCCGAAATGATACGAAATGACAATCAATGCATGAAATCATCCCGAAATGCTATAATAACCCCCCGAAATGGCCTACAGCTATGCTATACATGCAAAATCGACTCATGGAAGTAAAAACAGTAGCAAGGCAGTCCCAAATATGGCATTTTATCAGCACAAAGCATGGCTAAATAAGGCTCACAAGTATGGCAACAATAGCTTGCAAAAATACGGTAAAAGAGGGGAATTACAAAGCAAGTGATATCTACAATGCTCAAACCCAAAAAAACAGGTCTACAACATTAAAGAGGGGCCAAAAATATGCACATTATCAAGAGATGGCAGCCTCTAAAACAGTGTGTAGATATACTAAACATAGCATGCAAAATTGGGCCAAAAGAGGGGTATAAAGAGAGATACCACAAGCAATGACCAAACAACTTAAGACCCTTAATAAAACTTGAAGAATAGACCAAAATAAGACACTTCACAAGCCTGACGAAGGCCAGAAACAGAAGCTAGAATGGCCTAAACAAACATGCGATTTTACGGTAAATTTGAAGAATTTCAAAGGAAGTGCATGCTAGAGCCACCAATCATGATGGAGCCCTTCTTCAATGTTGAAGAGGGGCTCCATATAAGCCCACTAACAGTTTACATCAGTCCCGAAATCAGATCACTCATAAGCCAAATATTCAATGCAAAATAAAGGCATACAAGATGCTATTGAAGCAAGTGCACCATAGAGGGCTCAAACAGGGTTGAGCCCTTAAACAAAGATGAAAATGAGCTCAAAAGAGGACTACTTTCAGTAGGGGTCGGAGCTCAACACAATAAGCAAATAGGCTTAAGATTTGAAGCAAAAATGAGCTCAAAAGAGGGTGAAGTGTACTTACCCTTGAAGATCAAGACTTTGGTTGCTCTTTGCTTGATGAAAGTTGCTTCTAAGCTTCTCAAGAACCCCTCCTTGCTGCTGGAATGGAGTTGGTGATGGTGATGCTAGGTGTTGATGAACAAATGGTGCAAGACTTGAAGAAGTTTGGAGCTTTTTTGCTATGAAAATGGAGGTTTAAGCTTAAGTGTTCTTGAAGGATTTTTTTCTCCTCCCAAAATGAGGTTCGGCCAGCTTCTGGAATGGACAAGAGAGAGGGCTTAAAAGGGTTGAAATATCTTGCCTCAAATATCTAGATATTTTGAGGGCAAAATATCTAGATATTTTGAGGGCAAAAAGAAAAGATTTTGTTCGGCCACGAAGTGGGCATCTGAGACCGCAGTGTTCTTCGGAATGATGAAACAGAGGTACCTGCCAAAATTGAACAAAAAATAATGCAAAACGAAAGCTCGGGGACCAAAACCGCGCGGGGTCCCGAAAATGGGCTGCCGGGCACCGGAAGTGGTGTTCGGCTGCGAAGTGGGTCTCGGAGACCCCAGTGTCCCTCGGAAGGACCAAACAGAGGTGTCTGCCAAAAATGAACAAAAACCGATGCAAAATGAATGCTCGGGGCCAAAACCGCGCGGTTCGGGATCCCGAAAATGGGCTGCCGGGCACCGGAAGTGGTGTTCGGCTGCGAAGTGGTCTCAGAGACCCCAGTGTCCCTCGGAAGGACCAAACAGAAGTGTCTGCCAAAAATGAACAGACATCGATGCAAAATGAATGCTCGGGGCCAAAACCGCGTGGTTCGGGATCCCGAAAATGGGCTGCCGGGCACCGGAAGTGGTGTTCGGCTGCGAAGTGGGTCTCAGAGACCCCAGTGTCCCTCGGAAGGACCAAACAGAGGTGTCTGCCAAAAATGAACAGACATCGATGCAAAATGAATGCTCGGGGCCAAAACCGCGTGGTTCGGGATCCCGAAAATGGGCTGCCGGGCACCGGAAGTGGTGTTCGGCTGCGAAGTGGGTCTCAGAGACCCCAGTGTCCCTCGGAAGGACCAAACAGAGGTGTCTGCCAAAAATGAACAGACATCGATGCAAAATGAATGCTCGGGGCCAAAACCGCGTGGTTCGGGATCCCGAAAATGGGCTGCCGGGCACCGGAAGTGGTGTTCGGCTGCGAAGTGGGTCTCAGAGACCCCAGTGTCCCTCGGAAGGACCAAACAGAGGTGTCTGCCAAAAATGAACAGACATCGATGCAAAATGAATGCTCGGGGCCAAAACCGCGTGGTTCGGGATCCCGAAAATGGGCTGCCGGGCACCGGAAGTGGTGTTCGGCTGCGAAGTGGGTTTCTGAGCCCCCAGTGTCCCTTAAATGGGAGTAAATGAGATGCATGCCAAAAACCGGAGAAATCGGAGATGGTTGGGCGGTCCCGAACCGAGGCACACGGCCTAACGGCTCCGAAACCGGGAACCGGGCTCCGAAATGGGAAAAATGGCCTACGGCCACGAAAAGTAGCGCGCGGCCACCGAGAGATGGTCTACAGGACCACTCCCTTCCCTCAGAAAAGAAAACAGAGAAAACCGAGTCTGGTTCGCAAACCGAAACAAGGCACAGAAGAGGATTCGGAAGTCCGGAGGCAGGGCGCACGGCCGCGACTCTGAAACTTCTGAACGAGCACGATATGCAACATCACCGAGCGCTCAATCGGTGACGTCTGAGTCTTAAGGTCGGTCAAAAATGGGGTGTCTACAAGTAGATTGTGTGTTTATTGGTTATGTTCAAAATAGTAGTGTATATCGGTTTTTGACTTATAAATAAAAAATGCCTGATATAAATGTGAACACTATTATAGAGTTAAAGAATGCTGTATTTTTTGAACATGTCTTTCCTTACAAAAAAAAGGACAGGAATTAAGTTCACAGAAAAGAACTTATGATTGTACACAAAGTCAAGAGACTAATGACAATCAAACACAAGAGACTAGTAATGGTCTCGATCAACAGGATTTAACTAATGATGAACCAAGAAGAAGTAAGAGAGCGAGAACATGAAAATCCTTTGGTCCAGATTTTCTGACATACCTGTTAGAAAATGAACACAACAGTGAGAACGATGATGTGTTAGAAGATATTTTGTGTGAAATCTATTGTCTTGGCTTACACAAACGGCTGAACAATTTAAGGCATCGTGTCCATTGGTTAGCCAGTAAGTCCGATAGGTTATCACTAGGGAAGGTTCAAGGCTGAAAGCTACCTATCCTGATGCAAGATATTTTCGACTTATACTCTTTCGATAAAGTCTGCATATTGTTGCATTTCCGTTGTCATCAAATTCCATTCATGTGGGGGATTGTTGGAAATGGTTAGAAAATTCTGAGTAAAACCAGAATTTTTTCCTAACTTTGGTCTATTATTTAGGTGGGACCCGAGCGTCTAAGTTGGCAGGTCAAAGTGGTAACGCGTTCTATGCCGTGTTGTGATTCACGTGGTATATTTGGTTGCTCAAAACCATTACCGAGTGAATGGGAAATTGAAGCCAAAGTATGCTCCATGGAAATGGAGTTTTGGTGGAAAATCCTTAAAGGTTTGAATAAAGCTTGTTCCACATTGATTTGGTGGGGAGTTTTGAATGGGTTTATAAGGCATGGGATTGGAACTTGGGGTGTGCCCCAAGGGGTACCCAAGTGTTTTAGAGAGGGAGGTTATGGGCAAAATGGGCTAGACCCATTGGACCAAAAAATCACCACGCGCGCGTCGCCTCCGCCGTCGTCCGGTCGGGCTAGGCTTGGGCGCGGGTGCGTGGTATGAGGTTGGGCTTGTCTGGCCCAATACCTATCTTTTTGGGCCAAAAACATTTGAATTTAATTTTATTTTTTGGTAAAATAAAATCCTGAATTCAAATTAATTCCGGAAATAAACTGGTCCGGTTTTACTGTACACCCAAACAGGGCCCTTCCCATTTTTATCTGTTTGAATTATGAACCCAACAGATTCAAATCTGTTTAAATTCAAAACCAAACAGGTTTCATACCTGTTCAAACAGGTTTGCACCTGTTTAATTCAAAACCTGCAACCACCAATCCATCTATAAATAGGACAACCCTCATTTGGATTTTGTAACTCTAATTTTCGTCCTTCATAATTCTGCAAACATTCTCTTTATATTGCTGTATTATTTTCTTTTGTGAGAGAGTATAAACACTTAGTGTGTTCGTTAGGCAAATAATTGTAGTGCTGCTATTGTTTGTAGTTGATCATTTCATCTTGGGAGATAGACGTCCACATTCTGAAAGCACCGTGGAGAGGACGAATCTGTCTTAAGGACACAGTGTCAAACATTGGACTTGATCAGATATTTATTAGAAGAAATTAATCAAGTAAGTTGTTTAATTTATTATTCTGTTTTATTTGTTTATTAAATCAGATTTTAATTTTGTTTTTGTAACAAAATAAAATATGTTTTTATTTATTTATTTATTTATTTATTTCTAGTTTGATTTTTGTAATTAAACAAATTTTCTCATTTCTATTATTTCTTTATATTCTTGTTGTTGTTTAGTACACAACAGAATTTAATCTATTTAAATACAGTGAAGATTGTCCAACAACTTTCACATTACAAATGGAAGCTGGTAAATAACATCCCCTCATGGAACTATACACACACTCAATGTTACATAAGTGTGTGAACATTAACATTGGGTGCGACTACCTATTTGGATTACAAAATTAATATGAACATTCACATCTCTATATACATACTATGTTTGTGACTAAAATAACACATTATTGTTTATGTTAGTATGACTATTTTTGAATGTGAAGATTAACATATTATTGTTTGCGCATGTATGACTATTCTTGAATGTGAATATTAACATTGATTAATGATGTGCTGATCACAACACCAATTGCAACACATTACAATGTGATAATCCACAACACATTACAATATGATAATCCACAACAAGTAATGACTCTATACAATGTGAACATTCACACCATAAAATAATCATGTAAAAATTATAAAAATTTGTATAATAATCAGTGATATGTGAACATTCACATTATGTAATAATCATACAATCATCCGTTCAAAATATTTAGAACAATATACAAAGGCAATTGTGAGGGAATGAGAGAGAAAGCCAGAGAGAGGAAAGAATAAAACTAGAAAATAGTAGAGTACCTCTGGATTTTCTATGACCTAATAATCAAAATAAAGTGTTGTCCTCGTGAGCAATGTTCGCTCCTGTAGAGAGAGAGAGAGAGAGAGAGAGAGAGAGAGAGTGTGTGTGTGTGTGCGTGGTCGCCGAAGGAATAATGATTGCCGGTGGATCATCAAGGCGGTTACCGACTTGGAAGGAGAGAGAGAACAACAAAAGGAGAGAGAGAACAAAAAGAGCTATTGCTGCCAAAGATATTTACAGGTCTCAGAGCTTAGGGAAACTATATGTAACAACCCCGATCCGTTATTAACTAATACTGCATGATTAAGAATGCCTAATGAGTAATTAAGATAAAATCTCGAGTTAATTGCATGTGTTATATGATATTTGTGTTTGTATCTATTTATTGTAGAGATATCTGTCTGTGCTTCTGTTCTGTTCTGTGAATTGAAGGCCTTATCGGCCACAAAATACGAAATTGACTGAGATTACGTGTTATTTAGGATTTTTAGAAATTTATGATATGATCAATTGAAATTTAATTCAGATAGAATTAATTAGAATAAAATAATGCCAATTGATTAATTTTAATTAAGCTCCCTAATCAAGCCCATATAAGGCTTATACAACACTTTAGAATTTTCTCATCTTCACCATTTTAAGCTCTTACAAGTGAGAGAGAAAGAGAAAAGGAAGAAATTGAGATCAAAGAAGAGGAAATTAAGAATTGATGGGATTTGAAGACAATTTGGAGCTTTGAGTTAGTTTTATACTTGATTTCAACCTTAGGTAAGAATTCAACTCACATTTTGTAACCTTAAGCTCACTTACATATGAAATCAAAAGAGAATAGTAGATTAACTTGAGAATTAAGCTAAAGAAATAGAATTGGGATCAAACCATGCATGCATGTGCATATCATGAAGTTTTGGAGTTGATTTTGAAGTTTTCCTACATGCATGTTCATATTTTGGTCTTGTTATGAGAATTCAACTCCTTTTTGTACTAAACAACTCATTCTACCAAGATTTGAAAAGTTTGAACTCAAGAAAACACATATATGTTATGTTTTCAACATTTCAAGTTTGATTTTGCACAATTGGCATGCTTTCGGGCTTTGATTTTACGAAATGATTTTGAATTCACAATGTTTTACAAGTTTACATATGTTTCCTCAAGTTTTGGGCCCAAACAGATGTGTTTTGTTGGTTTAGAATTGAGTTTTGAAACTGGGAGTGTAATTTGAAAATTTAAGAATTCTGTATTACCGCTCGAGCGATAGAAGTTGTGCTCGAACGATAGAAGTTGCGCTCGAGCGACCACTCTTTGTTTTGCACTTTCACTCGAGCGACCAAAAGTTGGTTCGAGCATAAAATTCATGCTTCCAGAAGTTTTGTAGAACTTTGCAGACCGCTCGAGCGACCAAAGTTGCGCTCGAGTGAGGATCCTGTTCATTCAGTCTTTGGCTTGAGCGACCGTTGAACGTTCATCGAGCGAAAAAATCAAGCAACTAGTACTTTTGCAGACTTTGCAGACCACTTGAGCGGCTAATGTTGCGCTCGAGTGGACTGCCTTGTTTTTAAAAATTTGACTAAGTGTTCTAAGGTATACTTTGACATCCTCTTTGTATTCTAGGCATTTTTAAGCCCTCATTAAGACATAGTAACGAGGATAAAGATTAGAAACACACCCAGGCAAGAAAGAAAAAAATTAAATGAATTTCGAGCGTGTGTTTCAATGTGCATTCGTTCTGTGGTTATGTAGGTCACGCGTCGTAAGCTATCTGGTTATCTGCTCTGTTTGTCTGTTTGCTATTGGAGCCAACTGTGAGTAATAACTTTGTAAAGTTATGTTCAATTATAAATATTTTCTAAATGATATAAGATGAAATATTATTTTCTATATGAATAAATGGTTGTCCAATATTTCTAAAATGTATTTGCGGCATCTAGGGGTGGGTGTGGGTTGGTTGTGGCCACGGAACCTCCAATTCGCCATCCGTTCGCCAGATTGGCGGATTGGAGAAAATCAATCTGCATCCGTCTGCCAATCCGGCGGATGTGGATTGAGCAGATTGGCGGTTTGGTGGATGGATGCAAACCGATTTGGCGGTTTAAAATTTTATAAATTTTCAACATAATTCAACTTGTGCACTTCCTCAAAAAAAGAAGAAGAAAATATTACAGTTAATGACTTAAAAAAATATTATAATCACTGCATGTCTCATCCAAAGTAAGAAAGTTTAAAACTTTAGAATATCACAATTACTGCATGCCTCATCCACATACTACAATCATACCATGCATCATCCACATAAAGTATTACAATCTGTGGTTCTTAAAATATAAAAACAATTCAAACCACCAAAACCATGAATAGAGCAGTAGTAGAGATTGTATGTTTCTGTATTGTTGCATCTATATCTATTTTTGAAAACAAAAACCAACCAACATATATCATATTTTCTATTTATTATTTTTAGAGATATATTTAAAAACTAAAAAATATAGATAAATAATAAGTTTATTTTTTTTAATTCAAAAAAGATATTCAAGTTGAAAACTTTTTTTCAATAGAATAATTAAACTCTTTTTTAATTGAATACACAAACACAATATTTAAACAAATTGAAAACACAAAATCTTATAAATTACTAGGGATGTTCGTGGTTTGATAGTTCGGTTGCGGCCAAAGGAATCTCAAATCCGCCATCCGTTCGCCAGATTGGCAGATTGGAGAAAATCAATCTGCAACCGTTCGCTCATTATCACGCATCCGTCCAAAATGCGGCGGATCGGTTCGGTTCGGTCGGTTTTGACGGATCGGTATATCCGCTGCTCACCCTTAGCGGCATCCTTAGCTTTAGATGACATCTGTTATCTGTTCTGTTATGTCCCAATTATGGGCCAACTTTACGTCTTATGAGCCAACTGTTATGAATCCTTTATGCGTCCCATTTATGGGCCAACTATACGTCTCATGAGCCAACTGTACCATCTCATGCCTTCATGGCTGTCCCTTATGGTTTAACTGTTTCTGTTAGTACTAATGGATATACCATGTATGATTGATTGTAAATTTGATTATGAATATGACTCTGATTCCATTTTTGTTATGAATACTGATTTCTAAACAAGAATATAAATCCACTTTTGATATGAGTTGAATTCTGTTTTCTGTATCTGCTATGTGTAGCATTTATTAAATCCTTTACTCTGTTATTATTCACTGGGTTCTAGCTCATTGTATTATTTATGTATGTATGTGACCAGACGCGTGACCAGGCTCAGAGTTGTGCTTCTCGAGGAGGTTTCGAAAAGAGTCAGTGGTCGAGTTTTGTGAACTAAGTTTAAGACTTTGTTTTCTTTTACTGAATCTGAACAAGTTTCTGTTTATCTATATAATGGGCTAAGTCCTATTTTGGTTTTATTTGTATATGTGGGTGACGTAAAACTAATGTAAATATGACGTCACATGTGTGTATATAAAGTTTTCTGTTCCATGTATGTCTGTACAGTTCTATGAACGTTGTATTTTGTATATTTGCTAGCTCATTTCTTGTGTAAATCTGTTCAGAGGCCTTTGGTAATCCTAAGATTACTGGCCGGTTACGATACTAAACTCATAGGAGCGGGTTTTGGGTCGTGACACTACAAGCTTCCCAAACACTATGACAACAACGAGGTTTTAAAGGCTCTTTGTTTCGAAGCAAGTTGGGTCATCGAAGACGATGACACCACTTTTTATGATTTTTTTGAGTCTTCATCTTGGAATTTTGAAGTTTTGTTGAATTAATCCTCACTTTTTAAGTTGATTTTTGATGGGAAAACCTCAATCAATGATCACAAAAATTGCCCCAAAAAAAAAAGAAAAAGAAAAAGAAATAAAGTAAAGATTACAATCGTGTATAATACGTATTATTAAAAATAGAACAAATGGTATGATAGTCCAAAAAATATTATAAATAAGGAAAAAACAATAGTGTAAATATATGAGATTAAGCGGAACACATGAAAACTTTATGGACTTATTGAATTATGACTCCTCTAAATGAGATTTATAAATAAATCTCTCTTTTGTTTTTTGAATAATTTTATGATTAGTGAAAATGAAGGCGATGGCTTTCCAATTAGACATTATAATCATGTCTTTATATAACAATTATTTTATAACATGTGTCATAATTAATTTGTATATATACACTATTATTTAATATCATTTTTATAATTTATACTTAATCTTAATATTTTTGATTTGATTCTATTCAAAATTCTCAAAATTAAAATTTATAATATGATTATGCTCACAAAGATAAAAAGATATATTTTGAAAATTGGATTAAAAGTTAGCTTTTTAGCTTTATAGAGTCATATTACCTTTTTATTTTTTTACACATTTTTTTAAGAAAAAGTTAAAAAAATCAAAATATTAATTTTTAACCTATTTCCCAAAAGAATTTCAAAATAAGATTATAGTCATAATAAAACCTTATTAAGAGTGATTGATAAATAGACTTTTTCATAGTTTTGACTTTTTTTTTTTTTTTTTGATCGGCAAAAAAGAAGCTTTATTGATGAAACACATATAAAATATGATAAAATATATCAATAAATAGGAGTTTGGAGCTAGTTCAAGCTCCAACCTTCTCGTTGGTGAGAGACCAACAAACAGAGCAAAAACAAAGAAAAAATATCTGAGCAACAACCAGCTGAGCCATTGCAAGCAGTCCACTGAACCTTGAATGCAGCCACTGATAGCAATCCAATCCTACAAAACAGCAAATGCCAGTGCATACTAGCCCAAAAGATGCAGACACAGAACACATTAGCAGCACATACCAACCCAGAGATAGAACACATCATAGTTTTGACTTTGATGTTATTGTTGTCTACTTAAATAAAGATTCTATTAAAATAAAAGTATTTCTAAGAAATATGGGCATAACCAATCCTTAAATTTATGAGCCAACACGTATTATGGAAAGATCAAATCAAAGATTTGCTTGACAGTGTGATCACAAAATTTGTATTATATTATATTTTTAAGATGAAATCAAAGGTTTGAAGACTGTTGTGTTTGTGGTATGTGATCTATAGTCTCTCACGTGGTTTCAAGTTTTTATTAATTTTTTTTACTTATGTTTAATTTATCTGCAGCTTTGTCAAAGTTGGGGTTGGCAGTAGGAATCTGTACTCCTATCCCCACCAGAAAATCCTCCCACCTACTGACAAAGTCAATACTAGACTACTAGTGAATCATGAAGACTTTCCGCCCTATACTTGTGTCTCTTCCTCAAGTTTGTTTTGCTCATAGAATAATAAGACAACCGTTCAAAAAAAATAAAAAATAAAAAAAAATAAATATTTGAGGCTCTAAAAATTTCTTATAATTGTACCTATAATGATATATTATGATATGCATCAATTTTTAATTAATTACTCATTTAATAATATATGACTCAATTTACTTATCATATCATTATGAGTGAATTATGAATCTAAAAGTATAAATTATTCTAAAATTATTTCTCATTAAATTAATTTGAACAAGGTTAATCATTTTGAAATGACAGCCTTACTTTGAGATTACTGTCAGGAGTTTCTATTTTCAAAAAGTATACACACTACTAGCTATTGACTGAACCTGTGGATTTGGTTCGAAATTTCAACCATTGATCGATTGAAGTTTGTGGTATGTGGTAGCTAAGAGTGTTTAGGGTTAGGGAAAGGGTTTGAGGTGGTGGTGGGTGGCAGCTAGGGTTAGGGTTACGTTTTAAAGGTTAAAGAAGATGGGGCATTTTTTATACCATGAATTGTGTACCTAGTGAGATATGAAATTTCAAAACTATATAGTGAGTGTATTTAAGAGTAAATGTATGCTTATTTTTTTTTGGTGTTTGGAGATAGAAGCTTCCTAAATTGTCTTACTCCTAGGAGATAAGAATAATCTGGCATAAATGAGATGAGAAATTCATCTTGAAGTAAGTTATCTCTGATTACAAAATTAAACTAAATGTTGGATTATTTAATCCCAACCCTTTATTTGCGAATCAAATGTGGGTGTAGGTTTATAAGCTTGGCATTTTAAAATTGAATGCAGACTTTG
Source organism: Camellia japonica (assembly GCA_030407325.1). NCBI lineage: Eukaryota > Viridiplantae > Streptophyta > Magnoliopsida > Ericales > Theaceae > Camellia > Camellia japonica. The sequence continues at coordinate 79,610,825 of JAPPVO010000002.1, forward strand.
ACATTTTCCTGGAAATATTGCAAGAGGAGGCACAGTTTCCTTAAAGGTGGCTATTCACATCCGTTATGGCTTGTTTTACTACTGTGGATTTGGCAACTATTTTTATTCGTTTGTTTGTGTTTGCTTATGTTATGTGGGTTTATTTTCACAGAATTTTAAGTTTGACCACTGTCCACCCTCCTTTCTCTTTTGTAATATTTTATTTACGTAATAAAAATAAATCTTTCTTTTCCAATTAAAAAAATAAATAAATTTTAGACTTGGTGAATTGGTCAAGTTGGGCAGTTGAGGGAAACCATGTGGGGCTATCTCATAATCTGAACTGGCCTGTGGTATTAGAAAATGTGAACCATTACTATAAAAATCAAGGGACAGCTAGTATGAAGAGGTTTGCTCCTATTACTCCTTTACCATGGTATTGTTTTGAATTGGATTGTTAGCTACTACCACTATGACATCTTCAACTTTTCACATGGAAATAAGATTTTTATGTTTCACTTTTCTATATTCTTTTATTATAAATTTTTTTTTTTATATTACACGATTAGACTCAGAGAGAAAAATCATATACAAAGAGAGAGAGAGAGAGTTTGACACGAGGACAGAAGAGAGGGACAGAGTATTTAACTTTCACACAACACTATTGCATTTGAGAACGTTTGACTAGATTCTTCATCCTATATTCTCACAATCAATAAATACATGATGAGACCTTGTAGCTCTCTCTCTCTCTCCCTCTCTCTCTCTCTCTCTCAATGTCATGTTGCTGAATGCTGATTCATGGGAAGTTCAATGGTCTCTTTTGTTTTCTTGGACATACTGAGGGGCATGAAGACTGAGTTTACAATATACATAGAGGTAAGTTCTTCTTATGTTTTGATGAGATATCATTACTAGATGGGTATAGAATGAACTTTTTCATGATTTAAACTGCAATTATAACCTACAAAGGTTTTTCCCTTTCCTGATAATCTCTTTGATATATCTACAAGGTAATGAGCAATTGCTTATCAAATTCATAAGGTGGTGATGGAGCTTTGTTGCTCAAAATTTCATTCACCAAGCTGCAAATCTTAGAGGTAACAGTGCCCTGCATATCCTTGTCTTTTGGTAGGGAAATTTATTCTTACAAACAATTTATACAGAGAGTCTATTCATAATGATATGGTGATGACTTTTTAAAAATTAAGAGCTCAATTTAATCACAATATTTCGTACAAAAATTCTACATAAAATTTCTGTTTATTACTTCTTTTGGTATTTAAGAGCCTGTCTTTGTTATTATTGGGATTCAGATGCCAATAACTTTTGTACTAGTAATTATGGTTAGGTGTGCAATGGTGTAAAGAGTAGTGTTAAACAAACAAATTTTGGGTGCTACTAACAGTCTCCATCTTTCTGTTTGGATTCCCACATACCAAAATTACTCCTTACATTAAACAAGAAATATTTGATTGTATCCAAAAGTAATTGAAGTACAATGAGAATGAACTACCTTAATGCTAATTGGAAATTGAAATAACAACTGGAAATTGAAGAACAACTTGATAAAGATTCAAAGATTAATAACACTAGATCTCAAATTCGGTTTGAGTTGAATTGGATGCAGCCACTTGTCCCTGGCGATTAGTAATTTAAGAGTGTAGCTCCAAATATAATAGGTGAATGCCTCGTGTCATAATCGCCAGACTTCTCTCCAAAGTTGTAACTCTAAGTTGATTTAAAATAGAAGTAATAACTAATAACAATCCTTAATTAGTAAGGATTTGATCTGCCAGAGATATTATGAAAATAATCTCTTAACTAATTCCTAGAAAATATGAAGCTACCACTACTCAATTATTTGATAGTCATACTCCATAAAATCACCAACCATTGCTAGTCCCATAGGTCACCCATGCCACGCGTCACCCTTGAGTTCAATTGTCATTTTTGGTACAAACAATAAGTCATTTTGCTTTAGATACAAGTTCTATAGCAATGCCAAACAGCACACTTATGACTTGTGTTCTATCTTAGTAAGCGCAATTGTATAAGCTCATCTTTTATTATCTTAGCTAGTGTAGTAATCGGTTCAATCTCATATTGTGATGGTTACCCTGTGCCCCTTGTGGCCATTTGTTGGTTATTAGCAGCATCTCGGAAACGTCCGAATCAAAATATGGCTTTCAAATTATGTTTCGAGTTAGTGGATGCTGCCAAAAGAAGTGGCAAGGCCATACGCAAAAAGAAAGAAACCCATAAAATGGTAGAGGTTAGAAGGAGGCACGGATATCAATTTCGGTAGTGATACGGTCAGAGTTAGAGTAAATTTAACACCAAACTGAAGTAGGCAGGGGTACCAATTTCGATAGTGATTCGGTCAGAGTTAGAGTAAATTTAACACCAAACTGAACTTTTAATTTTGTGATTTAAGGAACTAAGATGGATCACATGCTATGGTTTGTTTTTTCGTCAGTTTTTGATTAGTGTAATTCACACGAAACTTGATGTTTTATTGAAACTTATTATTCAACAGTGAAAATAAATGGGGAGAGATAGAGTAGCAGCTACTACAAAACTCTTTCATTCCCTTACTTTTGTTACAAAACATTAATTACTTCTAACTGTCAAAGAATCAGAATATAAAAATATTTTAATCAATATAAATACAATTTTTTTTAGAACTAAAATAGACCAATATCTTATGAAAAATCAATCAAAAGTCAAAATTTCAATTGTTATCTAATGATGGGCTGAGTTGTATCCAATTTTTCTTCCAGTCCTAGTCTTAGCAGTTAGGATTGATAAGTTTAGCCAAACATGAAGTCTGATTTGATTTGATTTGCTTAACTTTATGCCAACCCCCTGAGGTCTTTCCACCAGGAATTACATGGGATTTTGGGCCAACTGCTTCCTTTGGTAGGTGCCATCAAGGGAGTAAGTTCAGGATCAGACACCACCCAAAAAAAGAAAAAGAAAAAAAAAAAAAAAAAAGAAAAAGTAAAAAAAAGGGTTTAGGATAGGTCCCTATTGAAAAAATTTATAAAGGAATGTAACTATATTCTAATAGTTGAATTATGATTTTTTATTATTTAAGTTTTATTTTGAGATTAATTACAAATATAAGAAGAATTATATCAAATTAAAACTGAAGTTTAAATTTAAGAAAAAAAAAAAAAAAAACAATTACATACCATCTTTATATGAAAAAGAAATAATCAATCTTTGCTCTAACTCTCAAATAAGAGTATAACTAACTAACATCCGCTAGTTGAATTAGGATTAAGCAACATAAAAAGCTAAGAAATTAACCTATTTTGTTTGTTTGTTTGTTTTTTGAATTTACCATAATTTGTTCTTAATATAGTATTATAGTATTTTGATCCACTAGACCCCATTGTACAACAAAATCTTTGCACAGGGGTAAGGGCATGGTATTAAAGTTCTCTTCATAGAACTTGAATCTGCAACCACATAACTACTAAACTGAAGGTCCTAGTTATATAAGTTTCATCTCTAAGTAGGAAGTTAGTGAAATAAATCACACAATTTGGTTTGGGATTTGATTTGTGGATCCCTTAATGGTCCAAGTCTGTCTGATCTGATGATTAATAATTTGGTTTTGTATCCTGGTTGGCTTGTTAACAACTTCAAAATGAGGCCCATTAACCTCTTCTCATTTTGGGTTGCCAATGGTTTATGTTGCCGCCCATAGGAACAAAAACAAATAAAGAGAAACTAAGGCTCTTGACGTCATACTAAATATGTAAGGATTATTAAATTCTTACTGGTACGCTTGTAATTATAATTTTAACTTTTAAACCGTTTAAAAAGCCAGCAAAGTTAGAGAAAAGAAAAAGAAAAAGAAAAAGAAAATGGAAGTAGATGTGTTTTAGTGCAAGTAAAAATTATCACTTTAAGCCCAGCTCTCTTTTATAGACTCATGATTTTGTAATTATTTTATTTACATGTCACTAATTTACAATTTCTACAATAATGAAAGCAAGGAAATCCGAGACAACTTGCTTAACTTTTAGTCATCTAGTTACATACTTTTGGGTGGAACTCTATTGAATTGCTATCATATCGTTTTTTTTTTTTGTTTTTTTATTTATAGAAATTGAAAATTAAAATTAAAATTTATTTAGTATATTATTTTTGTTTTTAAAATACAGAATTGATTGCAAAACTTTTGAAAAAGAAAAAAATAAGTATTTTTATTTATTTTCAAAACATATTTTCACTCTCTTCTCCCTCCTCCACTACTTTTGGCCATCATCCATTGCCATTACCGGTATTGATTGTTCTAGCAATTGCACGTGACCTCTAAACACATTCCGGCGGCTTTCCGGCCACTTCGTGACCTCTGGCAACACTCTGGCTACCTCCAATAACCACCGACCACCACATCCGTCCATCTTCCATTTTTAGCCACCACTTCTAGTAACTCACCAAACGTATTTTCCTATTTTTATTTCCATTTGTTTTCAAAAATTTTATGTATTCCGAATAATTTTTTTTACAAATGAAAAACAAAAATTTCTCTTATTTTTTGGTTATTATTTTTATTTATTTATAGATAGATTACACTTCTTTAAAGTTAGAGTTTGTGTGTAGTAACAACCTTAACAGAGGTTATCAAGTTATATTTCCATCCATATTTAGTTGAAATAATCCAATTTGCTCTGCTTCTCTTTGTGCCGAAAATTTGTCCAAAAGCAAACTTTTCCCCCCAAATCATTTAGCATATCTCTAACCTCTAATAGATTAATAAAATCTCCAAAGTCCCTCATTCCTCTTATCAACCCTAATGAAACCCTTGTCTTTCACCAACATTTCTAATTTCATTAATGTCCCTCCATCCACCAAGCTACTTGATATACCTTTTTTTTTCTTCTCCTCAATTCACATTACTCCTCCCACAATTCTCTTCTTTCAACTGTATTATTAGGAGCTTAATAAATGTTTATCAAATACACCATCAAAATTAAGCTATATATATAATTTTTTTTTCTTTCATCTCTTTTTTTTTTTCTCTCCCCCTTGAATCATTAGCAAATATGGTTTTCTAGGCTGCGCCATCTTCTTGATAATTCTCCTCTTCCCTGTATTTCCCAACTTGCCAACATTCCATGTATCGAGATGCATATTTTGAATACTTCATTTCATTTCCTCCAAAATTTCAAAACTCCAAAGTGGTAGAGGTCTCTTTAAGAATTATGCGATTGCAATTCATAATATATCAGAGGAAATTGAAGAGCCCCCATTAGATTTCTTCAACTCCTTTGCATTTTCTTCTTCAAGTTTGGAATTAAGCTTCCTTCTGATTAAATCAAGAATTGACTTCCTCCTTTTATATCGATTACTATCTTTCATTGCTTGGGTATCTGTCCCAATTTTTATAATATGGGAGGTCAATATAATTTTCAAAACATCAAGTGCTGTCTATCGTTCGATGTATTTGATAATGCACACAATACTTGGAAAGCTCAATCTGGATCCAAAATGTAGAGGTGACTCAACCATTAGGCTACTTAAACCATCACCTATAGGCCTCCAGCAAAATTTAAAAAAATTCTTATAATTGCCAAAGGCCCCAATATTTCAACTGCTCAATAAAATAAGGTTTCATTTTCTTACCTAGCCTAAGGCCTTCTAATATTTTGAGCCATGGAGTAGGGGATCCTGGTCTGTCAGTTGCATGTACCCTTTCCTGGATAGCAATGCTCTGAAATTAACAACTGATGATGACTATTGCAGAATTATTAACAAGAAGTTATTTAAAAAAAAAAAAAAAAATTGCACTAGTCTTCATATAATTAAGATGATTTATATATATATATGTTCAAGTTCGATTAGTTGTTTAGCCTGTTCTTTAGGCTATATATAAGTGATTATAAACCTAAATATAAAATAATTGGTGGGAAGGAAAAAAAATGCAACATTGAAGATTGGAAAGGATTTCAGCATCTAACTGATGGGAGTATGTATATTAGTCCCGAACCTAATTTTTACTTGATATATTATATTATATATGTGTCTGTAAATAGTATAGGGTATTATAGCAGGTACCTAACTTTTATTTTTAAATTTCTTTAAAGATGAATATTGGAAGCAGTTGATGAGAGCAGTTTGCAATACACGAAAGAGATGGGTTTTAGATATTACAATTTTGTTTTCTGTGTAGGCATTAGATACCTTTGATCTTTCCTTTTTTATTTTATTTTTTTCATTGTATTACATAATATATCTTCTAAATTCTGTTAAAATTTCTCAGTATTCACCTTTCGATCACTTCATGTGGCTCATTGTACAATGAGTTCGTTTTCATTGTACATTAACACCCTATTGAATACTATGCAATTTACTTGAAGTTATAACGTAATGTATGTAGTGTCGTAATTCCAATAATTTAATCGTAATTCAAAATTATGATTCAATATGATCATTATCGTAATGTTAATCAAATTGCATCATAACAACAAGGGATGTATATCATGCACACTTTTAAGAAATGTGCACCAAAGTCTGACCCAAGTTAGTCTTGTCTTTAATAAAAGTGGAGTAGCATTGTCCCATTTGTAAAATTTTCACTAGATTATTGATTGAAAACACCATATGAATAATGCATATGATTTTCCAAAATTATTGAAGAAGTATTCAATGAATGTGGACTCGTTTTATAAGTAAAATTTTCTAAATATAGTTGTGTAGGGAATTGTATATCATTGTTTCTATCTAATTACATCTCGATCAAGCTATATACAATAGAGCCATTTAAAAAGTTTTAAGTTGAAGGACGTCATAATAGGACAAGTGCACGGGACCATACTGTGTAATGTAGCTTATTTTAGGCTGCTAATACTATAGTTGCAGACCTCAAATTGGTGGACCTAAATCATTTAAAACAATGGAGGGGTAGAGTAGAGTTGCCCTAGCCCAACAAGATGGAAGGAAGATTAACCCATATGATATGAACGACTTTCACTAAAGTTTAACTTAACCCAATAATTGAACTTTATAGAATATTGTAATCAACTAGTTTGTGGATACGAAAACTTATTGGCTTAAATTTTAAAGGTTGGAGTAATGATTCGAGTTTTATTCTCAAACTTTTTCTTGAGGTCAAGTTTAAAAAAAAAAAAGGAAGGCAAATTACACAAACCTCCCTAACAATTACCTAAACTATAGTTGGCACCATAAGTATAGTAAATGACACCAACATCCCTTAATGTTTGAGATGCATATCACAACCCCTTATTGTTAGGTGTCCGTTAAAGATATAGACAATATTTTGCTCTTAGCAATTTTTGTATCAACTTTCCTATTATTTACTTTAAATAATGGGTCAACCAGGTAAAAATGGATTGCTCCTTTAACATGTTTACCTCTTATTTCTCTCTCAAAAATGCGGCAGACCCCAGTAAAACCGACCCCCAGTGACCCCCCAGTGCCACGTGGCACTGGGTGACTGGGAGGAAAGAAAAAAAAAAAAAAAAAGGAAATTGGCCAATGAAAATGAGCTGGGGGTGCTGGGGGTGCCCCTAGCTAGGGGTCCCTAGCAGTTCTGTTTCTCTCCCATTCCCCATCTGTTCCTCATCTCTTTTAGATATCCCTATGCACCTCTCTCAAACTTCACTACGCTATCTCTTAGACTTACTATTCCCTACAACGCCGCCATTTCCCATCACATCGCTGCTTCGCCTCTCTCAAATACTAGGCTAGCACATTCTCTTCGTCTATGATGCCACCTTCCCTATGCCCAATCCACTGTGCGGCCACCCACTTCTTTCACCATAACTCAGCTTTCGCTCACTTCTTACGTTAGGTTTCAAACTTTGAAATCTTTTAGAGACACAAAGTGCCAACTTAATTGGGATATATTTTTGAACAAGGATGCAATTGTGCCAAGCTTTTATTGTACTTCTTCTTTATCAATAAAATTTTATTTTCTTTGTTGATCCAAAAAAACAAAAAAAACCTATTAGAGAGAGAGAGAGAGAGAGAGAGAGAGAGAGAGAGAGCTTGGGATCAGTGCCGGCCCTGGGCATGGGCCAACATGGCCATGGCCTAGGGTTCCTTAAAATAGACTCTCTCCTATTATGGTTTAGTGTAATATATTAAGTATGTTTTAAATTTAAAAAAAATTAAAGAAGGTTCAAACTAATTTAAAATAAATTGACCTATTAAAAAATTGAAAGGTCTATTCAAAAAAATTAACATTGTTATCCATTGAAAAAGGATCCCTCTCCTATTGTAGTTTATTGTAATATATTAGGCATGTTTTAAATCCAAAAAAAATTGAGGAAGACCCAAACTAACTTAAAATAAATTGACTTATTTAAAAATTGAAAAGCCCATTTAAAATATTTAACATTGTTATCCATTGAAAATAATTTTGCAAAAAAACTAGATTATGCAAGTATGATTGATTTATTTGCTTCTAAAAATGCAAGAAGAGTGAGGATCAAGTGACATTTATTAGTTGTTGTAATGTAATACTAAATATTTTTTGTGATTTTGACACAAATTTTTTGTTTTTTACCTTCATTTTTTTTTTTTTTCATTCAATGGAAAAAAATGTGAAGGGCCCCAAAAATTTATTAGTTGATTATCGACTTTGAGTCCCGAAAATCTCAGGGCCGGGCCTGCTTGGGATGCCACTAAATCTCTAGGGTTACACCATGAGCCGTAGGACATGGCCAGTGGCGGAGCCAGAAAATTAATTTAGAGGGGGCACTTACTAATTATAATAATTTTTACAAAAATATTTTTCGTAAATTTTTTACGATTGATTTCAGGAAACATTAAGAAAAAAAATATTATTTGTAACTAGTGTATCATGGACAATACAAAAAAAAAAAAAATGGATATAAGCCTTAAAATAAATTATATAATGATAAATTATTTTTTGATACAAAATTTGATTAAAAATTCAATATAATGGTAATACGACGTCATCATTGGTATGTAACATCACCCACTAATGGTAAATAAAAGTATAAATAGTGAACCTCACATGTCAAATGTAACTAATAATCTAATAAATTTCATATCCTTATAGTGAAATTACTTATACTTACATATCATTAATAATGACATTGTCGTTACATTAAAAAATTTTCATAGCTAATATGGTTTATTTATAATAATCTATTTATTTTCAATCAAAACAATCATTATTGTTTTCATAATTTTTAAAATGTCATTGATATTTCACTCTAATAATATTTTTGTAATTTTTTATTTAATTTTTTTTTTATGTTTGCAAAAAAAAAAAAAAAAAAAAAAAATCCCAAAATCCAGGGGGCACGTGACCCCCCGGTCACATACTCCCTCTGCCCCTGGCCATGGCCATGGGACGACTCTATCAGATCCAAATCCAGATCCATACACTCGCTTATGTTTATTTCTCCATCTCTCTTTGTTGTGGCTTGATTTATTAATGGCTTAATTTATTAATGGCTTAATTTTTAGGTTTGATAGTTGATAGTGGGGGTTGAATGAATAGGGCTGTTGAGTGGGTAATGATAGTTGTAGAGAAAGTTGGAGTTTTTGTTATGGTGGTGGTGGTGGTGGTGGTGGTGGAGTTGGTGGTGGACCATCATTATTGCACAATGGCGATGTTGGGGTTGGGATTTATGTTATGGTGATGGGGGTTTGTCAAATTGGCAATGGTGATACAGTAAAGAAAAAAGATGGGTAGTTGTACAGTGGAAGAGATAGGAAGAAAGATGATTGGCTTTGCATTGGGAGAGAGAGAAAAAGAAAGGGGAGTGGTAGTTGTGTAGTGATAGTAGAAGAGAGGGCGAAGGGTGGCGACTAATGGGTCTTGTGGGTGCTGATTGGTAGCGAAGACTTCTGTATGGTGTTCTTTATTGGGTCTGTGCTGTATTCTTTGGTGTGTTAAGGATAGTTTTGTCATTTTAGTTTTTTTTTTTTATTAGTAGGAGTGCTGCTATTAGCACTTATCAAAATTCTTTGGACCCCCTATTTCTTTGGATTCCAACCCTAAACCCTAAATTTTAATAATATTTTTTTAGACACATTACTTATTACCAAATCTATCCATATTCATAATATTTTCACAATGAAATGCACACCCACCTAATTTTTCATCCCTCTCCTTCCCTGATTCACTCAATCTTCAAAGTTTGGAGCTTTGGTCCAGTATAGAATTCTTAGATCCCAATCCTCCATCACTCTCGTCGCCGTCTCGGTCGTCAACGGAGCATTCCGACGACTCTCATCTTCTCTGAACGCTCTCCGTATCGCCGAATCAGTAACTTCTCTCATACTCTCATTATCATCTTCTTCGTTGCTTTTTGTATCTTCGTCATCGCTGAGATCGATCAAAGATACTCCAATTTCTACGGGATTTGTATAACCGTTTGCAAGATGAGGAAAAACAGAATCATCGTCTGAATCGCCATCAGAATCATCGTCTGAATCGCCATCAGAATTCTGAATGTAGCCCAAAATAATTTGTTCACCACTGTGTAGCCGAAAAAATGTATTTTGTTCAGAACTGTTTTGTCGAACAATAATGATCCTGTCAGCACTGTATGTCCGAACAAAATTTGTTCATCACTGTGTAACTTGAATCCATTCCAATTCACAATTTAAAATAACATGAATTAAATCCATTCAAAATACATAACTTAAATCAATTCCAATTCACTCTTTTCCATTCTAAGTTAGTTTAACAAAGAAAATTACATAACTGACTATCTGTATTAATGTTCGGAACCTATGTATTGAACGAAAGGATTATGTTCAGTACTGTATTACCGAACATTATTCTAACAGTCAGCAAACCAGTACCGAATAGCTCGAACGAAACAAGAACGACCGAAAACGACCGAGAATGTTAATGCAAGACAGATAAATTTATAAGATGATGAAGTATACGTTATACTTGAAGCAAAACTTTCAAGTTCAATAGTGTTGATGATGGTAATGAAGGTGACACATTCAAGATTTAAGATGATTATGAAAAATAATAGATTTAGGGTTTATGTTAGTTGGTTATGAAAAGTAATAGGTTTAGGGTTTACAAACATGGAATACGTATAGATGAAGTTGGAGTTGGGGGTGGGGGTGGGGGTGGGGGTGGGGGTGGGTGTCCAATATTATAGAATATTAGTTCTTATTGATAGGTGGGTGTTCCATTTAATAATGTTTTTTAATATAATTTTATTTTAGGGTATAATTGTAATAAAAAAAATTATAAAATGGGGGGTCTAAAGAATTTTGACAGGTGCTAATAGCAGCACTCTATTAGCAGAGTAAAGTTTTGAAATCATTAGAGGAGGTTAGTGTCATTTACCATACTTATAAGATCACTGGTAATTTGTGTAATTGTCAGAAGAGGTTTGTGTAATTTATCTAATAAAAAAAAAAAGAGGGTTGTTATTAGCATATATCTTAATTCTTTGGAGCTCTAATTTTTTTGAACATCGCCTTAAATCTTAAATTTCAATAAGATTTCGTTTAACACTCCACTTAATATCAAATTTATCCCTATTCGTAATATCATCACACCCAAGTACACACCCACCTAATTTTGTGCGCCCTCTCTATTATGGTTGAAGACGGTCCATCTCCTTCCCTCTCCTATTGAAGAACGATGACGACGACAATGATTCTTCTCTTGTTGAAGAATGACGATGACAACGGTCCCTCTATTTGATTTATTTGAAATTAGTGAATGACGGTGTCCATTTTATCAAAAACCATTATATTATTGCATCATTGTTGTAAAACTGAGCCAAAATCACACCACTGGTTGACCGTCTGGTCATTTGGTTGGTCGTCCGTCCAGTCGACCAGCCAAGGGTTGGTTTAGCACTGTGTTGTCGAACATAAACAATTTTATTAGCACTGTATTGTCAAACATAAACAATTTTTCAGCACTGTGTTGTCGAACATAAACATTTTTTCAGCACTGTGTTACTGAATAAATATAAACAATTTTTTCATCATTGTGTTGCCAAACAACATTTGTGCAAAGTTGTGTAACTTCACCCTCAATTCACTCTTTTCTATTCAAGTCAATACGACAAACAAAATAACAGACATCTATTCTAATTCAACCACTGATTTTTGGTTTAAGGTTTAGGATGATGATGAAGATGAAGAGGAATACGTTGGGCTTAAAATAGTGATGAAGAGGAATGTTTGGTTTAAGGATGGTGATGGAGATGAACGTTGATGAAGAGGAATACATTGAATTTAGTTGAGGGAGGTGGGTGTATAATATTGTAGAGTTGTTTTTATTTAGTGGGTGAGTGTTCTATTAAAAAATATCCTTTAATATAATTTTTTTAAAGATATAATTATAATAAAAAAAAGTAAAAATTAGAGGATCCACAAAAATAAGTATGTGTTAGTAGTGACCCTTTAAAAAAAATAATATTCTTAGTAGCAACCCTTTAAAAAAATAATATTCTTTGTATCGATTACATGTCGAAGAGATTAAGGTGAGTACCAACAAAAAATAATGAAAGGTCAAAAACTTGACTAGTGGGTTTAGAGGGTGGCGGCTAGATAGTGATACTATTATGGGGGAAAGTATACTACGGTTCTCAAATGAATAATGTTAGAACATTTTCAACAATAATAGGTATTTTATCTATTTAAATATTATTATAAAATATATATTTTATTTTGTTTATCAATTATTTTATGTTTTTATTTTAATTATGTTCTTTATTTTAGCTATTTATCTAAATACTATTAATTTTAGAAAATGTCACATCAACAATAAAGATGGAGGGAAATAATCCTAATGATTAAATATATTTTGCCTAGTCTTGAAGGCTACCTACATGTAGCTAGTGAATATGAGTTGAGTTAAAATGCCTAATCATATGCCTAGTGTATTGGAGTTGAAAAAAATGAGTTATACTAGGCATTTGAATTAACAAGTATTATATAGCTAGTGAGTTGGAGATGCTCTTAGAGGTTATGAAAAAATATTATGAAAATGATCATGAAAGATTTTTTATTTTTGGATTATACATATAATAAAATATCACACACTAATCAAAAGATGAAAAAAATTTATGATACATTTTATGATATTTTTTTCATGATCCCTAATATTATTTATGTTAAATTGGTCTCACAAATTAGGCTGCACAATGCAAACCATTTACAGGAAGGAATTCTATTGATTTGATTTTATATCTTTTGATTTTCTTTATTATAAAAATTATAAAGCTAAATTTTCTAAGGAGAAATTACAATTTTTTTTTAATTTTTTTTTTAATTTTTAAGGTTTAACCCTTCTAACAAAATAAATATGAATTTTTAATTTTATCAATTTGAACTCTAATATTTTGATTTGTTTTCAATGTAAATCATTTGTCTATTTCTGTTAAGTAAAACTGACGAAACATATGGTATTTCAGTTATTAAACTTAATGAAAAAGAATATTTTAGACATTTTATGTACACAATTAAAATTACATTTGTTTGTCAGATTTACATAACGGAAATAAACAAATAATTTAGATTGAAAACAAATCTGAAGTTTAGAATTTAAATTAATAAAATAAAAAACTCAAAGTTTATTTCGCCATAAGGGTTAAACTTTGATTTTTTTTTTTTTTTTGTGTGTAATTTTTTCATTTCTTAATTATGAAAATTGTATCAATAAGAAAAATGTCTTTAAATGATTGCCTAATTAATTATACACAAAAAGATTTTAATTATATAATTCAAAGATTATAACAAAATAACTAAAAATAAAAAATAAAAAATGCAAGAATTTATTTTCAAGTAATAATGTACAAAAAGTAAACATAAATTTTTTTAGTACAATTACCTTGGCCCCTAAACAAAATTCCGGGTTCCCCATGTCTCCATTAATTAAAACATCATACAGTAAAAGGATATCCCTCAATGGAACACAATATTTTTTTGATAACTTAGGGTGTCCGGGCCAGCTTGCGCGCACTTCGACTAATCCTTGGAGGACCAATCCCACCGTCCACTAACGGGGGGCCCATTTAAAGCCAAAGCAGAGCTCCATATGGACTGGCCCAACACAAGAGTTGATAGTACCTAAGAGGTTTTGAACCTGAGACCTAGAGAGGAGAAAACTCCTAAGTCCCAAACCTCCACCACTAGGCCAACCCTTGGGGGTTCAGTGGAACACAATATTGACGAGTCCTTATTGGAAATTTTTTGATTAACATTATTTTATTTATTTATTCGAATTTAATTGAAAAAGTTCTAGTAAAAAAAATCAATTGGGGTGATTTAGGTCCGAGTGTTGTGACAAAAATAAACCAATAAATATCTTATTTATGTAGTACTCAAACCCTAATTGACAAAATTTATTTGCGACTTATTTAGTTTAAAATTTAAATAATTACGCATTTTACTATAGGGCATTTGGCAAAACTTTTCAAGCTTTCAATTTTTTTTTTTTTTTAAGCTCTAATCAAACTGGGCCAAAATTCTATCCGGTACAGATCTAGTTTTGGCTTATGGACCATCAATGGCCCTACTTTGATAATATTCGTCGTTAACTTTTTAGGTCTCTATATGCAGATTATCTATAAAAAAAATTAAATTCATTAAGTGTAACCACATGATTCAACAACATTATAGTTTTGAAAAAGCAAACGGTCCATCTTTAAAATCATACCTTCCATCACTTTTTTTTAAATAAAAAGATGATAAAATCATTTAGTTATAATTATGAGATTAATTTAATTTTTTAATAAATAATTTATGCACAGAGGCCTAAAAAATGAAGAGAATATATAATGAAAGTAGGCCTAACCATAGTTGGACTGGATAGTCTTGTCTACTAAAGTGTACTGCACACTGCACAGAGCTTGAAAAAAAAAAAAATAATAATAATAAAAAAACTTTTTCTAAGCTGTTTTTAAGATTTTTTTTTGGAATTTATATTTTATTTTTAAGTTTTTGGGGTTTGTATTCCCTTGTAAATGGTTTTTGTATAACAGATCATATGGGTAAGCAATCTATGGGTGATTTTTCCAAAGGAAAGATATGTCAAGTCAAGTTGGTAATGTTTTTGGTGGGGTTTGTAACCCTGTTGAAATCTCCAAACAAATTATTTAAATTGCTAATTCAAAAAGGAAAAAGAAAAGATTTTAAGTCTGAAATAGGACTGGCAACTAAACAAGATTATTTTAAGTTGAATTATTTGAGATATATAATATACAATAATTTTAACTATCAAACTCACTATCTTTCATTGTCCTTAGCTGTTAACCTGATGTCATTGCCGATGGAAGTTAAGCCAACAAAAATAAAAAAAGAAGAAAACGTAGTGGTTGATATCTAAAACAATGATTTAGTAGAGTACAAATGTTTTATGAGGCATTTCTTTATGTTTCAACATACATATTCATCAAGTCTTTTTTTTAATAAATTTTATATATACTATAATATATGCATGGTTGCTTATAAACTGAGTAATAAAATATTCCTTTATCCCAAAATACTGGGCATAACGGTTGGGAAAATCGGACAGCAAGGTGGTAGTAGTGAACCAAACAAAGGAGTCATTGAGAAGATTTGAGCATTAATTGATTCATTTGAATTTTTATAATATACTAATTATGTGGGAGGACATTTGAAGTCAGGACCCCTAATTACCTGTATCCTTAGTCTGTCTATCATTTTAATATTGTTATGTCCTTACAATTCAAAATTAATAACTCCATGTACATTTAGTGGCCATTTTAAAAATGGCATTTCTTGTTTGATTGAGGCATACGAAGACACCAGAATGAGTGGAGGAGATAATAATCCCATATTTTCATCCCATCTAATTATAGTACAATTTTTTATGTTCAATTCAATTAAAACTAATTCAACAATCAAATGTGCTTGTGCAATACGACAAGGAGGATGTATAGATTTATAACAAATTTTGGGTATTAATTGTGAAGGCATTTGAAGGGAAGAACATTAGGCTGCTGATGCCTCTCTTTTTCTTACTCTTGGTTTCTATCCTACATTTTACTATTGTCATATCGTCACAATTTTAAATTAATGATTATTACCTAAAAAAATTTCATAACATTGCCACTAAAATTAGTAGAGTTAGCATTAATTTCAAATTTTGATAGCCTAAGCCTAAAGGGGAATAGGGAAAGCGGAATTGATGATCTTATTTCTAAGCCCTAGGTTTGAGCATTGTAAGAGAAAATGAATCTTTGAACAGAGTATTATTCCATATCATTTACCTTTCGACATTTGTCTAATTATTTTTTTGAAAATAATATAAAAGTTAAAAATATAACTGTTTTATCTAATAAAAATGGGATTGAAGTATCAAATCATCTTACTTCAAGAATACAAAATAGTTTTTCCCCTTAGACATAAACATGTTATTGAAATGGTAAAGATATGATGAAATTAGCATGGATTTTCTTGTCCCCTCATATATTTAAATATATGTATTTTTAAAATTTTATTTTGAAGCCGTCAATTAGGGTTGTTGGGCTATTGCTAGTTATTGCAAAGGGTGAAGTAGGTATTTTGCTGTATAGTAGTATTACCACAAATACGATTCACGTGTTGTATACGTAATTCAAGGTATATTTGTCATAGCATATACTATCTTTTGTTGGGGGTCCTCTCTTTAATTCGTTGCTCTGTTTTCATTTGTTTAATGAATAACGATGCTCAGTCTAACTGTCACTGTCTCATACTTTAACACTACTAGAGAGAGAAACCTCACTAGTCTCTGCCCTCTAATAAGCCTAATATCAACTTATTTTAGTGAAAATTTCAACTTCACAGCAGAAGATCGACAGCTCTTTTTTTTTTTTTTGATCGGCAGCTCTTTTTTAATGTGCTTGTCTCTGGTTCATATAATGGACTGAACTTGTACAATTTAGGTTCCCGAGTTTATTAAAGATTATATTTTAATAATTTAATTTCCTAATATTTTTTTTATAAAAAAATCTTTGGGTTCGTTTGGAATTTGACATTTTTTTTTTAAGGTGAAAATTGACAATTCATTTTTTAAAAATAAATAATTAAATCAAATTATTATAATTAACAGATCAATCTTATTTTTTTATTTTATATTTTTTTTATAAATAATTTACCCGAGAGACTATAAAATCAACAGATAAAATCAACATAGTTAGGCTCATAATGGGTTCATGGGCCCGAACTAGGGAGAACTGAATAGACATCAATTAGTACGTGTGATTGGACTTGCTTTTTCAAACATCTTTTTTATTGATATTTGTCTCATTATTTTCATTATACATTGGATTCCACCAATAATTTTTTTTTTTTTTTTGGTTGCTGATAATCATTATTATTTTTAAATACTTACATGTATTTGTTGTTTGAGTGGAAACCATAGTTAATAATAGAAATTTTTTACCTAAGCACAATGGTTCAAATGTTTTTTTAATCAGGAAAAACTGCATAAAACACTATATTTATTTCACTGAAATAGATATATTTAGGGGTTGTTTGGGATGACCTAAATAAGTGTACTTTTTGTCATTTTACGAAAAGATGTGCAGAAAAGTAGAGAGATGATGTGATGGAAAAAGATAAAAAGATAAAAGTGTGTACTTATTTTGGGTAGCCAAACTTGGCCTTAGTTGTGTGACCCAGAAATTAAGCTGCACGGCTTGGTCGAACCGACATGTTTGAGCTATATTTTGCATATACAACTACACATACATCCAGAGTCATAATGAGCTTTTAATGGCATATTTTTTTCTTCATTAAAAAAAATTTAAAAAATATAGCAACCTCAAAAAATGGTCAAGAAATTTAATTTATCTGGAAAAGTAATATGTGATCTAAATTTAATTTTATGCATGATAGGACCCACACTAATATATATATATATATATTTGAAATTTTTATAAGCCCCGAGCATTACTGAAGAAAATTAGAAAAGAGCCTTACTAGTTACTAGTGCATAACAACCTTCTGAAAGTGTGACCATGAGAGTCCTTAATTAAGAGCCAGACAGTAAGAGTTCAGACCAGCCTAATAACACTAGAGATTAGCTAATGCTCTTTAAAACTGCAATTGAATTATAATTTGACTTAAGAAAAATTATACAATAGTCCCGGAATATACAATAAGGAAAATTAGTCTCACTAAGAACATAGTGACAAAAAGGAGATTGAATTAATGGATGCCCCATAGACTCGAATTCATATCCTTTGAATCTGATCAGCAAACCACAAAGGAGTAAGCTTCCAACCACCAACCCACCAACCTCAGTTGATAAAACCAGACTGACTAGACTAGAGTGAGGCCTTTGATACATGAATCTCTTAAAATTGAATTGGCTAACCAAGACAAGAATTGATGATCCTTATAAGGATAGAACAGTGATGTATGTTAATTATCTAATAGTAGCATTATTATGTTAAAATACATAAACACATAAATAGATATATACACACAAACAATTGTATATATATGTAACCCGAGACGTCGGCTTTTCAGCATGGAAAACGAAAGACAAAAAAGAGAGGCATACAAAGTCCGAGTTTAGATGTATTGGGTAGAAACCCAACAGTGCAAGCAAATCAGTTGTTTAGCTGACACTAAAACAATGATTATTTCTGATCATAAATAAAAACCATATATATGTATGTGACATCACAATACCCTTTTAAACCAAATCCCTTTTCTTTTTCATGCATAGATTATAGAATAGAGGGTGGTCCACCCGACAAGGAACCTTGGTTGAAGAAGCAATCTCTCTCTCTCTCTCTCTCTCTCTCTCTCTCTATATATATATATATATATATGTATTTCTAATTTATAGGTTTAAAGTAAAAGAAAAACCTTATGAAAGCTTCTTCACGAAAGCTAGCTAGCGAAAGATTTTCCCTATACAGACTTTTCCTCGGTAAGAGAGAGAGAGAGAGAGAGAGAGAGAGAGAGAGAGAGAGAGAGAGTAAAACTTGTACCGACAGCAATATGAGGTAAGTCGAGGAAAAAGTGGGCAGAGAGAGAAGGTGAAAAAAAATGATTGTCACATCTCTCGTCGTTGTTAGTTTGACTCTGTGTGGCCATTGATGTGATACTTTCATTTTGAGTTTAGGTTTGAACGAGGCTGCTTGTGAAATGAGATGGACCCTTTATAATTCGAGCTCTAAATAAATTCTTGTTTCTATTTAAAAAATAATTATTGAATCATGTAAAAAATTTATTAAAAAAACTTTTTGATCCATAATTTAATGATTACGAGTATTTTAAGACAGAATAATAGAAAATTTTTAGACATGGGAGATCCAAACGGAAAATGATTAACTCCAACTCAGGTAATTCTATCTTAAGACTGTTTTAAGATGAAACAACAGAAAATTTATAAACATGATATATCCAAACAGAGAATGTTTAGCTCCAACTTAAGGTAATTATACCTTAAGCTTATGTTTAGATTATGAATTTAAATAGAAGTTTGGCTTGGAGACATAAGAGATCCAAACAGACGAAGTCTCTAATTTAGGCCATATGAGGAAAATGCCATTGGGAATTTTCTTCTAATTATAAATTTAAATCAACTCAAACCCTAACGAAGAAAAGTATGGAAGTAGGCTTCATTTAAAAAAATGGCACTATTTTCTATTCACAAATTAAGATAGCAAACTGATATTATTAGTTTTGTTGTTATTATGCATGTCAACTGTTGTACCATTTCTATTATTCTTTTGAACATAACAATCAATACTTTTATTCATATTTCTGTCTGTGATATTGTAGGACAAAGGACAAGAGGACAAAGGGATAAACGAAAGGCATTTGACGTGTTCTTGGGGGAGTGAAAGAAAAGAAACAGAGAGAGGTGTTTCTTAGGGTTTTCAAAGATGGTGGAAATTAGGGCGTTTGCAGCACCAACTTCTCCTCTAACAAGCTCCCTTAATGGTCAAATGGGTCACATCGCTTCCTGTCTCTTTCTTTGCGTAAGTTCTCCGCGATGATTCCAAAGCTTTCTGATAGCAACAACGTATAAAAAATCTTCAATTTCTCTGTTTTTATTTTTGTTTTTGTTTTTGTTTTTTTTTTCATCATCATGCCCATTTGGTTTGGTTCATTATGGTTCAAGCATTTGATTGTGGCATAACACTTGGATTGTGTTTATGTCAGCATCTTGAACCACATAAATATGGCAGGTCCTACTCTTCACATCCCCTAAAAGTAACACACCAAAAAAACAACCACCCATTGTTGGAAGAGAGAGAGAGAGAGAGAGAGAGAGAGAGAGAGAGATTTTTCATACATAAATATCTTCAGCAGTGTCTAAGCTTTGAAGGATCAATATGTTTATATGGAAACAATTGCAGACCACAAGAGCAATAGATAACCAGAAAGTTGGACGGAGAGGGGTGGATGAACTACGTGCTTGATTAGGGTTTCGAAATCTTGGTCCACACGTGCAAAGAGACTATAACAATCAATATATAACAATAGATCCGGGAAAAAAAAGTCACAAATCTACTCATAATTTAAAATTTACGACCAAGAATTATTCATAGAGTGGTTCCCACAAGAAGATTAAATCTAGGGCAAATTAGGATGGTAATTTTTATATTTTGATTCTTATGTTATTTTAGTTTTTATAATTTTAATTGACTCGATTTTGATTATAAATTTATGATTTTCTTTCAATCTAATCTAATTGATTATAACTTTTAGCATATTTTTATGAAAAATACGCACATAAGTATCATGTGTCATATTTGTAAGGACAAATTTATTAAGCTGATCAGTGAGTGAATTTCAATCAATTTAATGATAATTTTTTGTAAAAAACATTAATGATATTATTAATTGGACTAAATTAACGCAAAATTTAAAACTAAAAAATCAAAATTGAGTAAATTAAAAGTATAACAACCAAAATAACATAGAGTCCGATCTTAAATCTATAGGAAGGAACAACATTTTAATCTGAAATTACGAGTAAAATGACTTTTGATGTTAGGGGTGAGCAGTGGATATTCTGACTTGCCCAAACCGACCGAACGGAATTGATCCTTCGCATTTTTAACAGATGCGTGAGGATGAACGGACGGTTGCGGATTGATTTTTTTCAATCCGCCTAATTTTGGACGGATGGATTTGAGGTTCTTTTGATCGCAATCGAACCGCCAAACTACGAGCACAGCTAATAATTTGTAAGATTTTATATTTTCAATTTGTTTAAATATTATGTTTGTGTTTTCAATTGAAAAAGAATTTAGATATTCTGTTGTGTTTTTAATTTGGAAATCATTTTATCAAATGGCAAGGGTTGATATTTGGTATTTTTGTGTGGAAAATATAAAACTTAATTTTTTCGTTTAAAAAAAAAAATCAAATTAAATAGTTTTTGAATAAAAAAAAAAAAATAATGAAATAGTTTTGATAATGCATGATTTTCTTATATGACTTCTTCTTTTATTTATTTATTTTTTTTGAACGGCGAAAAAGAAGATCTTTATTGATGAAACATACATTTTCTTACATGACTTATTATTGGTATTTGACAATTTACTTGATAATCTTTTGGTTATGTTGAGTTGGATTATTATCAAAAAAAAAATATTGACAAATTGTTGTATTATGTTCAAAATTTGTAAAAGTTTAAACCGTACCAATTGCATCGATCCACTAATCTGCCAATCTGCTCAATCCGCATCCGTCAATTCGGCGAACAGATGTGGATTGGTTTTTTCCAATCTGCTTAGCCGGCGAATGGATGACGGATTAGAGGTTTCCTAACCGCAACCGAACTGCGAACACTCCTATTTGATGTATAAAATATCTTTTTGCAGAAGACAATGATTACTGGTATGCATAATGCAGGCGTTTATGCAAATTAATGCTGATTGTTTTTAAGCAATGCCGCATACTCAATTTTATTTATTTATTTTTTTTTTCCAAAAAAGTATTCTATATGCTTAGAAAAAATATTCAAAATTCAAACATATGGACAAGATTCTATCTATGACCCACCCACCAAAATACCTACTGACCCAGAATTTGGGCTATAGAAAACCAACCTGGCTCATCTCCAGTTATTAGAGAAGGTTGTTTGGCATTAGTGGATCCTAATTTGAACTCTTATCGATAATTTAAACTGTTTAATAGGTAGAACTATTTGAGTATATTATTCTTGTAAAAAATCACGTTAATTAGATATCGATAACTACTTGATTATATTGTATTTTCAAAATAATTTTCTAACATAGGGGATGTTTGGGAAATGTTAGGTTAATTTACTTTTGACATTTTGTAAAAAAACTTGAAATATGAGTTATATTTGAAGTAATGTGATAGAGAGGTGATATGACTCAAATAAAATGATTGTAATCCAAATAGGATAATGTACTAAAATAATATGTGTTATACACATGCCAAACAGACCTAGCCCCTCTCTGCTACCACTAGCTATCATGAGCAGACAAAGACAGATAGATAGAGAGAATCACGAGGCATGGAGGAGCTGAGGATGATGCCAAAGGGTCGGGGAAGAGGGTGGCAGTGGGCTAGGGTGAGGTGAAAGAGAGTGGAGATGAATTAGAGTTAGGGTTTTGAAGATTAAAAATGAGAGTAATATTGAAATTTTAGAATAGAATAAAATTGTAATAATTTATTTTGAATTTGTGGGGTTCTAAGGAAGAAATTGGGATATTATTAGTAGCACTTTACGTTTTTGATTGGTTAATAAATTGTAGAAATAAGTGAGCATAAAATTTAAATAAGAAAGAAATAACATGAATATATAAATTATAGTCTAAGCAATTATATAAACCAATTAGGAACTTATTTTTATAGAATATTAAGATATGCTGTGGATGTAGTTTTTATATTAAATTTTAAACTATATTGGAAACTCACAAGAGGGTGCTGGGAATCAACAAGATGGGTCATTAATTAGGGTATAATTTGGAGCTTTGTGTGTAGAGTTATTCGAAGCAAATCAATTAAGAATTGACAGTGCGCGTTACGCGTATGTTGTAAGGTGGCTAGAATTTTTTCATCAAAAAAATAAAAATAAAAATAAGAGAGGACCCATCTGCATCTGCACTGCATCTGCATGTAATTAATACGTACAACTTTATTAAATGAAATTGAGATGACATAAACCATGCAATCAATGACGATATATTATCATCTAAAAACAAAAAAAAATGACGATATATTGCTTGCTATTGCGTGCATGGAATGTGTTCCTTTGCCCATTGGGAACTTGCCATCTGTTACTCGATAACGACTTTTAGGGTTGGTTTTGCATGTTTGAAAAAAGTTAAAAAGTTACTATCCTATTTAAGTCACATCATCTTATTTAAGTTACATTACCTCTCTAACACATCACTTCAAACTCAATCCCAATCCAAACCCAATCCATATTTCATAAAAAGTCAAAAAGTACACATATTTAGATCATCCCAAACAAGTTTTGATTCTCTACCTCATTTTTCATTTTTTTTTTAAAATTTTTTATTTTGTTATAAACTTTGATTAATATCTGAATAACTTAACATGATGTTGGAAAAATTAGGACGGTTGGCTTAGTAATTGTGTAGCACTATTTGTAATGTGAGGTCTCTTTAAGTTCAATTCTTATGAAGAGGAGTTTGATATGATGGTTAGCTTATTTATCCCTCATTATGGGGGTTGTATTATATGTGATTAGTAGTGATTGTTGAACTAGATTTGGTGGATTGATTGTTAGACTTTGTTAACTTTCTAGTTATAGTGGACTAGTAGTAAGTTAGATGATATAAATATTTCTTACAATACTATAATTAGGCTAAGTTTGGCATCTTCAAAAAAAGTTAAAAAGTCAAAAAGTTACTATCCTATTTAAGTCACATTATCTTATTTAAGTCATATCACTTATCTACCACATCATTTCAAACGTAACCCATATTTCATAAAAAGTCAAAAAATGCACTTATTTAGAACATCCCAAACAAAGCCTTAATCTCCTCCCACCTAAAAAAAATGATGTTGGGAAAGCCAATCTTGCCCTCTATGATTTTTTATTTATTAATATCAGAAAATTATCTAATTTAAGCCATGTTGAAATCAGGGATTTTTTTTTTCTTTTTTGTTTCTTTTAGTAAATGACAATGATAAAAAAAATTAAATATATATTTATAAAAAAGGCTTTAACTAAAAAGACTTTTCAATTTTTTTTTTTATCAGCGATAAATATAGAAACTTTATTGATGAAATCAATGTATATATAGATTTCTAAGACAAATATAATAAAGAAAAGGCGGGTGCACAGAATATCATCATAAAAATTAGGATAAATTACACTTACAACTCTTGAGATTTGGGTTTAATACATATCACCTCCTGACGTTTGGGAAATTATACTAACCCCCCTGTCATTGTAATTATTTAGATGGAATGAAGACATTGAACTCATATATTTTCTCTTTTCTTGTTTTACTTTATTTCTTCTGTTTTTTTTTTCCTTTCCTTTTCTTTACTTTTTTTTTTTCAATGTAATTTTCTTTATTTTTCTATTAGGAGTTGTTACTTTTTATATAAATAGGAGGTTTGTGAAATGAGACTATTAACTACATGGGTGAGAATGTAATTTCTAAAACGTCAAGGGATGAAATATAATTGGATCAAATCTCAGGAGTAATCTTAATTAGGTTGACATTGAAAAACAAACCCAAAACAATTATATTTTTTTTTTTGATCAGCGAAAAAAAAAACTTTATTGATATGAAGCATAAACATGCGTACATTACATCAACAAAGCACGGGAGTGCACTAAGCATCAAAGCCAACCTTAACGATCCCAACTAGGTTGACACCGTGAAGGAAGCACTATCATATGCTAGCACTAGCCCAAGATTGGAGAGAAACCAATCAGAAGCAAGCAAAAAGAAAAGGAAAAAACAAAACAACACTACAACCAAGCACCACCAGCAAGCAGAATATCATATAAACCAGTTAAAAACTTATTTTATAGAATATCATGCAGCCAAAATGGAAGCCATTCTTCTGGACATATATATATACATATTTTTTGGGTTGAATGCCACATGATCATATTGGATCACTCTTTATGGAGTTGTGATAGATCTTAGACCAAATGAGGATAATTTTGACTTTTCTGTGTTAAAACAGAGAAAAGAGTATCTATATTATATATGCACATCAAACTTTACTATCAGTTTGTATTGGAAATAATGCGTTCAAATACATATTAGATAAGAAGAGATAAGAGCCTATTTTGGGAATTCGGTTAAAAATTAATTTTTTAAGTTTTGGTTTTTTTGAATTATATATATATTTTTAATTTTTTTGTAATACATTTTTTAGTAAAAAAAACTAAAAAATAGTCAAAAAGTTAGTTTTTAACCTACTTTCCAAAATAAGCTAATACTATCTCAATAGTAAGCATTTTGAAGTTGTTTTAGTGACTTATAAGTTAATTTTTTGGACTTATTACAGAAATAAATGTATAAAAAATAAAAAAATGATGTGATTCAAATAAGACAATAAGCCAATAAAGTTAACTTGTAAGTTGTGGCCAAAAGAGACCCAAGATGCTAAACGCAAGCAGCTACACCTCATCACCATGAATATTTGTCTCTGTTTTTTCTGAAAATTATTTTTTTTCTTGTATTTTTTTATTTATAGTGAATTTTTTAAATATTTTATGTGTTTTTATTTTTTTATTTTTTAGATACAATATAATATTTGTGATTTTTTTAAAAAAAATCAACAAATACAAAAAATTTAAAAAAATACAAGAATTCAATATATGTTCATATTTTGTTGTATTTAATGAATTTTTAAAAATATTTATATACAAATTTATACTTTTTAAATATATCATGATTAAAATATTAAAAATATAAAAATACGAATTAAAAATTAAAAAAATTAATTTTGAAAATTCCAAACTAAATTTGTCTTTCTGATCATAAAGCCACGTGGCTTGCAAACAAACTACTTGCATGTTCGGGAGTTTCCAATCTGTATTCTCTCCGCGGTATTGCCTCAGTTGATTCCATAGTATTGATGTATTTATTGTCCTCTTTGATTGTAGTGCAACACCTTTTTTGGTTTTTTTTTTTTTTTTTCGCCTTTTAGGGAAAATTACACAGGTAATTCTCATATTTTTGATTGTTGTGTCATTTTATTTTTTTATAATTTTAATTGATTTACTTTTTCTTAATTTGATACAATTGATTATAATTAACATTTTTTTAATAAAAAATGTGCACATGAACAATATGTATTATGTTTTAAGAGCAAAATTATAAACTTGATCAATTAAGTCAGTTAACCTTAACCGATTTAGTGATAATTTTCTGTCAGAAACCTTAATGATGTTATCAATTGAATCAAATTGACACAAAATTTTAAATCAAGAGTCAAAATTAAACAAATTAAAAGTGTAATAACCAAAATAATACAAAAGGAAAAACATAAAAACTGTCAATATAATTTGGTCTACAATTTTATTATCATCAATAATTTCATTTTTTTTTGTTGGCTGGGAGAATTTCTCTTCTTCTTTTGCTGACAAAAAAATAAAATGAAAATAAGTGAGCACAAATTATGGTCTCACTTATGATTCTCCAATGCTTAAAGGAGGTGCTCATTCCACCCAGTTTTGAATGGTTTATATCAACTTATTTGAAATTTTAAATTATTAAATAGATGAATAATTTTGTTATGGCCAAATTTATGATCAGGTAATTCAAAACTTTTAAATTGCATCAAATTTTGTTATGGTCCAAAGGTTGTCCAATTTCTTAGTGAAGGATATCAATTTAGTAGAAATGATAACATCTCTTTAGAAATTAGACCAAAATTAGAGGACAAAATAGTTCATTCATTCATCTCAAAGTAAGTGCATTCACCTCTTTGTTTGTTTGTTTTGTTTAGTTTTTTTTTCCTTCTTTTTGGATTGATATATCAAACTACAATGAAGCCCCAATCAATTAGTATCAAATACAATATATAGGCCCATTTTGAAAAGTAAGAAAAAAGTCAACTTATTGATTTATTTAGATCACATCATCTCTCTATTTTTTTTTTTTGTATTTTTTAAAAAAAAAGCTAAAAAACCCAATAAACTAACCCCTTTTTTTTTTCCCCCTACTTTCTAAAACAAGCCATAATAAATACAAAGAAATTTCAAAGTGGAAAAACAAAATCCAAACAAATATAATAAATGAGAGTCATAATAAAGATCAAATACAAGACATGATAAATATAAAGAAACTTCAAAAGTAAAAAAAGAAGCTGGAAATAAATACATGGAGAATTAAGATTTGAACCACTAGCCCCCCTTTTAAAACTTGAAACTTTTAGTTGTAATGATAATATAACAGTATGTATACCTGATCAACAAGACCAAAGGTATTAGTGTGTGTATATATATATATATTATATTTGAGTAATGTAGAACCAACTAGGTCTAGATTAATTGACCTCTGTTACTTTTCTAAGGATTTAATCTTTAGAGAGAGATTATGAGTTCAATTCTCTCTAAATGGGATAAGCAATTTGTGCTCTTCAAAAGTTGGGGAGACTAATTCTCATAATTGCTAAATTTAACAATTAACAACTTTCGCCGATAAAAAAAAGAAAAAAAAAAAGAAAAAAAATTGTTTGAGTGATGTAAAAGGGTATATAAGTAATTTCAAGATGACAAAGGGCATTGTTTGGTCAACAAGCAAATGGGAGGCACCCACGTCAGCATCCTTCAATTGGAATAGTGGTACACAATGAGAGAAGACAAGAGGATGAAAGAGAGTATGTATATATATAGATATAGTAAAGCTTGAGATTTTGGTAGGGTTGGAGGAGGCAGCCAAACCGTAGTGAAACATTAGATATTAGATATTAGAAATGGGAAGGTCTCCTTGTTGTGATGAGAGGGGACTCAAGAAAGGTCCCTGGACTCCTGAAGAAGATCACAAACTTGTCAAATACATCCACAAACATGGCCATGGCAGCTGGAGAGCCCTCCCTAAACTCGCAGGTATACTTTCATATCTCTATATCATTAACACAATTCCATCTTTCTCACTCTCTCTTTCTACATATCTTAGTTATTCTTTGTTGTTTTTCAGGTCTTAACAGATGTGGGAAGAGTTGCAGATTAAGGTGGACTAACTACTTAAGGCCTGATATAAAGAGAGGAAAGTTTTCACAAGAAGAAGAACAAACAATTCTCAATCTCCATTCCATCCTTGGCAACAAGTAATCTTGATTATCTTTTTCGTCTTCTTCTTGAATTTTCTTTGATACTACAATCATTTTATATCTTGAATTGAATGACATACTCACTTTCATTTTATTTTTTCTTGTGATTTTAAAAGATGGTCTGCAATTGCCACCCACCTTCCCGGACGAACTGATAATGAAATCAAGAATTTCTGGAATACCCATCTCAAGAAGAAGCTAATTCAGATGGGTTTTGATCCAATGACTCACCGGCCTCGAACTGATATTTTCTCAAGCTTACCTCATCTCATTGCTCTGGCTAATCTCAAAGAGCTCGTGGAACACCATACATGGGAAGAACAAGCTGTGAGATTGCAGACAGAAGCTGTTCAAATGGCTAGTCTTCAATACCTTCAATATCTCCTTCAACCTCAACCTTCCATGTCAACTTTCTCAAACAACTCAAACTCTACTGTCACAGATATGGAGAGTTATAATCTTCTGAACTCACTCTCTTTAATGAAAGATAGCTCAATCCAATTTGGGACTCCAACCCCATCTTCTCTTGGAACTACTACCACTCTTCAATCAATCCAGGACTCATTCCCTTTCTCTCATATGCCTGATTTGCAAGTACCATCTAGCTTTCAAGCACCTATGGATAACAAAGACACAGTTCAAGTTTCTGATTATACAGTGCTCAGCCACGGTGAACACTCGCCGACTTCTCCATGGCTTGCATCAACCACATCTCCATCTCCTCCAATGGCTGCTGCTCCGACTTCGATAGCAAACATGGGGGATGCTTGCAGTACTTCCAGCTATGAAGGTGGGCACTCTTCGTTTTGGCCTGAAGTCCTCCTTGAAGACCCCTTATTTCATGAGATTGCTTAGTTTTTAACTTATTTGCTTGGAAGGTTTGGAGTTGCTTGCACTACCCTTTTTTCTTTGTATTTTTCTTGGTATACAAACTGATATATAGTCATATCTATAATCCATCTGCATAATAGTTGAACAATGCATTAATGATATGTACAAAACTATAATTATTAATGTTTCTGATCTGTGTTTTTTTTTTTTTTTTTGATCGGCAAAGAAAGAACTTTTTTTTTTTTATTGTTTCTGATCTGTGTTTTATGTTGAAGAGAGACTAAAACATGCATGGTATCATTATATACAAAATGATTTGATTATTTGTGATCATTAATTTTCATTTCAAATCAAAACACCTATTACTATGACTCATAATTTGAAAAACATCATTGTTATTATTCGGTACAAAAGTTTTCGTTTATAAATCATTTTCCTATCTACTTTCTTCCACATATTTTCCCAAAACCTACACAAATCCCATTGTGCCTGTTTATCTATTATTATATTTTGAATAAAGGCAGTTTCTATCTCTTAGTTTATCTTTATTTTATGAATTTTTGTCTCAGAATTTTTATGAATGGTTCATATTACTGCGATAGGGCATGAATTATTGATAGTCAAAGGAACTGTATGAAGTGGAACTATCAACACACGCAAAACACATATATCATGAGAATTGTTAAAGATATTAGGTATTGAAATTTTGAGTTGTCTAAGAATATTTTCTATTTTATTTCCTTTTTTTATTTTTATTTTAAAAGCACCTAGCAACTTGTAGACAATCCATTCATTTCAGTCTTCAGAGGAAGGTTCATTCAAGACAATTTTCACCATGTTCCGTTTAGTTTCCGAGAGAATCCAAAGCAAAAGAGAACATTTTTACATCTCAATTCCTCTGCAAATGCAGTGAACTTTCAAATGAAATTGACAAGAAATTTATATTAAAAAAGTTCAGAACATTGAAAAAGCTTTCTTATGTTCACATTATTAGTTTCCTTCCCTTTTGTTATATATATATATATATTTTCTTATACACACATATGATATATATTATGGGTAAGGTGATCAAGCCAATTTTTTTGTTGCATATACGGATATATGTATTTATATATAGATTATGGGGAGGGTGGTGATAAAGCCATTGACCGGATCTCCGAACCTGAAACATCCAACAACTCCAGGGTAGGAGATTAGACTGAGAGTAGCTCCAAACTTTGTTTCACTATCTTATTCATCATCACTCTGCCTTTTTAGCAATGAAAAATATATATGTGTAGGGTTAGGGCTCTGAGTTTCATACCAGAGAGAAAGAGAGAGAGAGTTGACCATAGCACTAATGTCAAAAAAGTGACGTAAAAGGATTCACAATGATAAGAGGGACCCAAGTAGTTAGGAAACATGAAGTTTTAGAATTGAAATCTTACTAACTTAGCAAGGACAACATATATATTATATTTCACTGCCACTGTCCTAACCTAAGATTGCATATATTTTTCATGCAATCAATATGAAAGGAAAGCACTACAATTGACCCAAAACAAAAAATTAAATAAAAGATAAATGGAGGGAGAAAAAAAAATAAAAATGCAAGACCAGTTTCGTTCAAGCAATAATTGTTGAATTGTTGAATTCATTTAAAAGTTTAAACTGTTGTAGAGAAAATAGATGTAGCTATGTACATACATAAACAAGCATATGTTAAATCAATGGACACAACTTGGTTTTAGATGCTGTTCCTCACTAATGAAACCCTAAAATGTTATTCTCGATAACATAATAAAGAACAGAAGTTTCATGTCTATGAAGGTCATCAATCAGTTTTTAGATAGGATTGTTTAGGCTTTGTTTGGGGTATTCTAAAAAAGTCAAAAAATTAAAAAGTCACAATCCTATTTAAGTCACATCATCTTATTTAAGTCACATCACCTCTCTCTCACATCACTTCAAACCCAACTCATATTTCACAAAAAGTCAAAAAGTACACTTATTTAGGTTATCACAAACCACTCCTAAGTCAAACTTTCAAATAACTAACTAAAAGTATGAGTAAGCATTAAGAAAAATGACATAATGATAAAAAATGACTAAAGCAATAATCTCTAGCTCTAAATGATAAGGTTTGAAAAACTGAAGACCCATAAACTGTCCTTGAATAAAAAGAAGTTACGAAGGCCAAAAAATTACTCTAGATTTAAAAAATATATATATATATATATATGTTCCAGATTTATTTTGTATATGATACACTTTATACTAAATTTGAATTTACATCATAAACTTCAATTTTGAGTAACTTATTTTTTCAATCTCTTTAATTTTTTCTTTATAAGAAAGGAAGAAAGGAACCAAGATGCATGCACTATTTCCTTAGTGAGTAGGTGGACTTTGCTACTTGTCCAACAAGGAAATTGACTATAAAATGAATCATATTAACATACCATTAATTAACATGAGTAATTAAATCCTAAAAGTGGACAAGACATTTGTCCCAGTAATTTATATAACTGTCTTTTAGAAAAATAAAAATGTCAGAGGTTCAAGATTAAAGTTAATAGAGTGATTTCGGCATTTTCGTTGTAAATCTAACTTTTTTTTTTTGATCGGCAAAAAAAAAAAAAAAAAAAAAATCTTTATTGATGACAACATACAAAGTATGGAATAGTACATCAATAAAGAGGAGCTTGGGGCTAAAACGAAACTCCAAGTGCCAGTTGGTGAGGAACCAACCAAAAAAGAACAAGAGGAGAAATAGAGGGGGGAAAAAACAGCAGAAAAACAAAACTAGCAGCATACACCTAAATCTAACTTACTAACCCTAACAATATATAATATGTCCAAAAAGAAAAAAACGAAATTTAATGTTCTAGAAGTAGAAGATTGGGATTTCGTGTTTGATAGATCAAGATCGGCCGGTGCAAAATGGTTGAGTTAGTCCTCTTAAGTAAGCTGAATTTCGAGGCTGTTGTGGAAAAACACCACACTTGATTAAAGTCAAGGTGGTAATTCTTGTCAAAGCAACATCAAGGCACTTTAATTAACACACCTATATATGTATGTTTTCTTTTTATCCAAATGTAGCGAAACATGAGGGGACCATCTTAAAAAAAAAAAAAAAAAAAAGAAACATGCGGGGAAAAAAAAGTACTTATCCACCCTTGGATAGTAATCAAAGCTGTGCTCATTTTTTACTTTTTCAGTCATTTCTTAATTTTATTTAAATGATGAAAAAAAGTTAATGTATTTGACAACATGTCTTACTTTTTGTCTTAAATTTTCATTGTGCCCTTGGTAAAAAAATAAGCCTAGTGGTATAAAATTGAGGATATGTTGGTTTTTTACATTGATATTTGGCAGTCTTTGGCAATTCATGCAAAACAATAGTTTTTGTGTTCAATTTTTGACTTTTTAAATTTTTGTAAATAATTTTCTTTTTTAAAAATTGTTAACCTAAAAACTAACTTTTCAAAGGAGGCCTTCATCATAAACCAATAAATTTTGACACGAGACATTGGCCTCAGTAATTCTTGAAATATAACATATTATAAAAGAGAGAGAGAGAGAGAGAGATCCTTGAGTTAGAGGTGCTTGGAGTTATTGAATAATTTTTCTTTATGCAAGTGCTTGAGTAAATTTCAAATGGGTTACTATCCGATCATTGCTTTGTCAACTTAATTGACTAAGGCAACTCTGTCTTGATGTGGCACAATGTTTAGGATTTTAATGTTTTTGTCAACCCACAAATTAGTGGAGGTGTCACAATTTAATCTTCACAATCAATTAGAGACTATTCATGAATGGGATGGAATCATAGGGACGTTTTGGCAATATAGTAAAAAATTAACTTTTTAATTTTTTTGACCTTTTTAGGTCGTATCATCTCTTTATTTTTTTTTTACACAAAAAAACCAAAAAGTTACAAAAAAGTCAAAAAGTCAATTTTTTTTATCAACTTTCCGAAACACCACAGTCTCAAATCTGAATATGAATGGTGTTTTTTTTTTTTTTAAATTTAATTTTATTTTAAATTTTGGATAAATTGTGAATACACTTTTTGATATTTGATTAAAATATGAATTGTCTCTTATGATTTTAAAAATTACATTATGTTACTTCAAATTTCTAATCACATAACAAATGATTCATTTTATTAATAAATCATTAAGTCAATTATTAATTTTTAATGGCATCAGAAATATATTTCAATTAACAATTTTGATAATTTTATTGTTGCATAGAAAAGTAGTTAAGAATTTTATTTTTTTATGTTAATTCTATTAAATAAAAAATTCTAACAAGATAGTATTTGTAATTTACCCTTTATTTTTTTTTTATTTTCCAATTAATTTTGTGTTACAATATTTTTAACTTATTTAATAATGGAAAAAATAAGTATAATTATAAAAAATACAAATATTTGCGAGAATAAAATATTAAAGCTTGTACAATTAATAAAGTGATATAAAGTAAGGTTATTATAGAGACAAAGATATGCACGAATAATTAACATAATTAACAGAAAAATTTCCTGATAATCTATGAAGTTTGCAGGGAAAGATTAAAAAAAATTTAAAAAAACAGAAGAGATATGTTTGCCAATTATTTTATTTTATTTATTTATTTATTTATTTCTTACTAGTATTTCATAAAGTCCAAATGGGCTGTTTTTCATCTGTAAAGGACACATGATTGGTGTAAAATTAAAATTTAGACAATTTTACCCTGTGAATGGTAAGGCGGACGCTCAAAGCAAGTTCCTAATTTTCGTCGGTGAGGGATTGTAGATACAAAGTGATGCAAGTCAAAGTTGTTTGTATCATGAAGTCATCAATCCATTGAAAAATCCTGCATTTAGGCCTAATTTGGCCAAACACAATTTTAGTTCAAAAAGTGGAAAAATTATTATAAAAAAATTAATTATTTTTTATATTTTTTGTACATTTTTTTAATAAAATATTAAAAAAGTTAATTATCAAAACAATCTTGAATCTTCGTCTGTTATGTCATTTTTATTAAGCTTCTCATGGTGATCATAGTCACTTGGGTAATGTTTGGTAGTCAGATTCGATTGATTGAGATGATGAGTAAAATGAGATTAAGTGAGGGATTACAAGTATGGTAGCCTTAAGTTGAAGTTATTAAATAAATTACATTTATTTGTACATTAGTATTATAGTATAGGGAAATTACAAGATAGTGGTACTGTCTCAAAATAATTACAGATTCACGAAAAATTTTATGACCTTAATCATAAAATTTTGTAAAGTTTATAATGAATATGTAATTATTTTTTTAAATGTACAACTGATTTGTTATTTCCCCTTATAGTATTAATTGTTTGAAATTAAAATATAAATTTTACATAAAAATTATCATTATACAAAACGTAATGGCATAAGATTAACAATCTCATGCCCCAACGGAAATGAGAGGTTCATAGTCTCATGACCAGGGCCATAGCTAGAATTTCAATAATGGAAGGACGAAAAGCAAAGGCACAATCGCTCATAGCTACAATGATTCATAATTTTTCTCATCATAGTAGTTCATAATATTTTAATATTCATAATATAATTACAATTGCTCATTATATAACTATAATGATTCATAACTAAGATTTTCTTATGATGTGTCCCTTCGCAACATAAGCACAATGTAGTAACTAATGCTACGAAAATTTATTACTTTTTTATGGTAAAGAGGTGTGTATCATAATCTTTTTCATAAATAAGAGAAGGAAAAAAGAAAAAAAAAAAATGAAAACCAAATTTCAATGAAAAGAAGGAAATAGTTGTTTAGAGATGGAAATAAAATAATTTATAATTTCAAGAAAAAAAAAATTCTTTTGAGATGATCATGTGTATTTAAATATGATATATGAGTGAAAATATAAGAAGTAAAGGGGCCAAGTATAATTAAATTATACAAACTTCATATATGTTATATACATGTCTAAAAATTCTTGTGATTGAGCAGGGGCCTGGGTTCCCCTAATCCCCTCCCTCTGCCCCCGCCCATGTCATTTTTTTTCCAAAACTAATAGACTCTCACTTGAGGGTGACCCCCACCACCCCCATATACACATGAGGGTCAACAAGAGAAGGACCAAAAAAAGAAAAAAAGAAACGAAAGAAAAATTTGGACCGATCAGTATTCACTGGGGGTGGTGGGGGTCACCCCCAGTGGGGATCTCACTCATTTTTGTTTTTTTTTCAACCAAAAAAGACTTTTGTAAAGCCCACAAATTAGCAATTCCCCCTCTCCAAACCCCTAAACAAATATCGTACGTCATCCCAACTCTTAGCTAACATATGACACCCAACATTGTCATCCATACCAAAATTTAATTTCTTAATCCAAAATCTTTTTTTTTTTTTTTGGAATCTCACACGAATTCTTAAATATGGTCAAATTGAAAACATATAAGTGATGCTGAATAAATAGGTAAAATATGGATAAATAAACAGAAAGATAAGAGTAGCATAGTCAAGATTATTGCCCCAGAAGTTTTACAATTGAATTCATGGCTGAGTGCGCTTTATTAAAAATGAATATACACGCACACAAAATAAGAAAAAAGAAAAGAAAGACAATATATATTATTTAGCTTATATGGGTTTAATATGGACTCTGACATGGGTTCATGGGCAGACCATTTTTTTTAGTTGATTATTTATTTATTATTATAGGATATTTTCTTGTACTGATGTAGTTGTTGGTGTTAGACTTGTCTAATTTGATGTAATTATCTTGATATTTATAAATAATCTCTTACTAATTAAAAAAAAAAAAAACCATCCTCTCTAATTTCAGTCAGATCAAAATTATCCCCAATCCTAGTTGACCAAATAGACCACATTATAGCACATTAGAGCATGGAATGAAGATTCCTAGATTTCTTTAAATTCAATTCCAACATGGATCTTTTAGAGTGATTTGTTTTAGAATACAAAAGATCACTTTAGGATCATTCAATTTCAACACATCATTTTAAAATTATTTTAAGAAAAATGACTCCAACCGATCCATTGCTCAACTCTTAAAGTGAAAACTGAGTAATCAAGCAGTTAAATTCTCCAAATTATTAGGACACATCCATTCTATTCTATAGCCACCATATCCCATAAAAATATTCTAGAAAAATATTCAAAAAATATATTTAATAGTAGAGATTAATTTCATATATGGATTCTACCATACATAGAATAAATCTCAATCACATATTCAATTCTTAGAGATATATGTCTGGATCCATAGACTTTCAATATTTAAACTAATATGGACTTAAGACGACCCGCCAAATGATCTTAAAAGGCCGTAGCTGGCATAAAAGATGTGGAAATAAAGGCTGCTAATCAAAGGTTTATATTAATTAATTAACCAATTAAATGTTTGGTCTATTGAACTGTCTTATTGTCAACTGGTTAATCAGTACCTCCTATATAATAACCTATGCTCCAATGTCATGTTGAAAATGTAGCTCACTGTTGTTGGAGCATCTAATCATGTTTATCTGATTTACCAAGTTATTATATTGTGACTAGTGATTTGGTTATGTGTAATTTGTTTGCTTGTGATCTAAATATGTATATATTTCTTTGTTATGCATGACAAGATTGAAAGGCATAGCTCATGATCTAAGCTTATAGGCTCCCGAATGATTAGCCCATCCTCTTTTTATGGATTAATTGGTGAAAAATCTATTTTTATTAAGTTCATGTATTATTTGATTTAAGATTTAATCAATTTTTTTAGACATAAAAACATGAGTTCAAACGTAGCCAGAAAAGTGGTCGTCGCTAAAAAAATTACCTGAAAGAGGCTTGTGGCTATAAAGTGGATAGATAGGTGGCATTGAACAAATAAGTGAATAGATATGTGACATGTGTAAATATATGTGAATAGATAAGTAACATGTGTAAAGATAAGTGAGATTTAAAGATACAATTGGATAAATAGATAATATGTGTATAGATATATGTGACATTTAAACAAATAGACATATATGTAAATTTTGAACACAACCTTGTTTGGTTTCATTCTCTAAAAAAAAAATTAGTTTGACAAAAATAAATATCAAAAAATAATTTTTCCCTCTAAGATAAAGACTGTATAAAAACGACAAGTACTTTCGATTTTTTTTTATTTATTTATTTATAACAAAACTAATTTTCAATTTTTTAGAAAAAATTTCTGAAACAACTTTTGAAGTCCAAACCAACCCTGGCTCCCAAAAATATTTAAAGTTGAGCCTATTAACCCAAAAGTTTTAGAAATGGACTTCTAACCTAAATATTATTATTATTATTATTATTATTTTTTCCGTATGAATGCCCATTATTATTCTCATTTGGACAGAATCATCTCTACAATAAGAAAGACTACTCACTCAAAATTTTATCCAAAAATAATAATTTATAATTTAAATTCACTTCATACATGAATCCATATTTTACTAATTTAATATTCACCATACAAATCTGAATTAATAGAATTACTCCTCTATAATAATCAATTGTTGCCAGTCATATTTAGTTCAGTGGGTCCAAATGGCCCATGTTAAAGGCTTCCATGCAGGTCTGATGGAAAAAGACACTCGCGTGAAGTCTCTAATTACTGCAATACTATGCATCTAAAAAAGTTAATCCGAAAATTAAATTGGATAAGTTCTTGTAATTTGTTTTTATGTTAATTTGATTAATATAATTTTAATTTTATCTTTTAATTTTTTTTATTGTGTCAATTTAATTTAATTAATAATAGTTGTTAAGAAATTAGATAAAAATTAACAATAAATTATCCATTCAAAGCGAATGATGGGCTATTCCTACTAAGTTGGAGTTTAGTAGATGAACCATTTTATCCGTTGATTTCAAAAAGGAATGGGCTCTCAAACTGGGCATCACCCGCTCAATCATTTTGAAAAGGAATTGAGTTTCTCTACAATCCAGTTTGGATTGGAGGAAAAGACAAAGCCACGGCTAAATCAGTGACGTCGTCGCACGCCTCTAAATGTTGAAATTTCTTTGAAATACTTGTAAGATTTTTACTGACCCTAGTGAAACTAGACAACATAAAGCAAATTTATGAATTTCACTGTTGAGACCTATAGGAGGGATTGAACTACAAATTTG
The DNA here is from genome assembly GCA_030407325.1 of Camellia japonica. Classification (NCBI taxonomy): domain Eukaryota; kingdom Viridiplantae; phylum Streptophyta; class Magnoliopsida; order Ericales; family Theaceae; genus Camellia; species Camellia japonica. The sequence goes on from JAPPVO010000002.1 coordinate 79,648,999, forward strand.
AGGGTTTAAGAGAGATTGGATTAAATTAACTCTGTGTTTGGTTGAGAGATTTGGAAAAGAAAAATGAAAAGGTATGTAAAATTTGGTAAAATATAAGTATATTTAATTCATATTTTATCTACCTTTTCCCTTTCTCTTTCTAATTCCGTTCTAGGACCGGCCCTGAGCTAAGGTTAGTGAGGCCTGTGCCTAGGGCCCCAAAAATTAGGCCCAAAAGAAGGCCCCCAAATTCGTTATCTTGTTCTTTATTAAAAATTCAAAATGGCCCAATTCTGTTTTATTAATTTAGGCCATTTTAAAATGTCTCACAAGTTCTATTTGGCCCAATTGATAAGGCTAATTTAAAAAATATTTATAAGTATTAGTTGTTAGTTCAATTAAAAAAAATAAAACATAAAATATATATATATATATATATGTATTAGTTGTTAGCCTAATTCTGTGTGGACTTCTTTTTTTCTTCTCTTTTTTATGGCCCAATAATGTGTTTTTTAGTATTTTTTTTTTAAATATTTGACTCAATTTTTATTTATTTATTTTGTAGATACATCTAATTTAGATACACTTAAAAACTATAATATTTGTACTTTAAAAAAAAAAAAAAAGTTTCCAAATACAAAAAATATAAAAAAATACAAATTGCAAACTTAGATAATTATTTTTGAAAATTCTAAACCAAATAGGGTGATTTTTATTTTTATTTTTTATGAATATCTAAAAGGCCCCAAAAAATTATTTCACCTTAGGCCTTCGAAAACTCAGGGTCTGCCCTGTTCCGTTCCCAAATCTCTCAACCAAATACAGCGTAAAAGGCTAATTTTTTTTCAAAATGTGGACATTACACTATGTAATTCATGTATAATGATGATTTCAAACAAAGTGAGTGTTTGAGAAGTTATTATTTTAGTAGGCTATTTTAATTTTTAGCTATTTTAGTAGGTTAAAATTTTTGTATTTGGAAAGATGATTGGATTTTTTTGTAGTTAGAAATGATATTGATGTGATATTTTGTCATATTAACTATTTTAGTCTATTTTGTCTTTTTGTGAATTTTAGCCCCTCTATTAGCTATTTTAGTCTATTTTTTCTTTTTGTGAATTTTAACCCCAAAAAAAGAGAAACTTTTGCCAAATAACCCAAAATGGAATAAGATATAATTTTTCTAATCCCGTCCTCATTCAAGAAAATTTCAATCATGGGATATGATAAATAATCCTAAGAATTGATAATTTCAAAATTATTTGCTCTAAGACTAATAGGATGTGTTTGATTGGACGGACTGGATAAGGGGGATTAGAATCCATTAGACTTGAGTTCCGGGACTGTGAATCCCCCGGACTATTTGGTTGGATTGGATATGTATCCTGTGTTTGTTTTTTCATGAGATTAGATGTCTGGAAAGGACTATTTTTAGTGAATCCAACGTTTGGTTGGACGGACTGGATAGGATAAATGAACAAAAGACTATTTGACCATTTTTCAATTGTGTACTAAGTAATAGCAATATTAAACATATCTTTAATATTTTAATTATTTTTAGCTAGATTAAATAAAAATTATTTTATTTTATTTTTTACACAATTAAATAAATTTATTTTTTTAAATTAAATAAATAAATAAATAAATAAAAAATATCAATAAAAATTTATATTATTTTTTTAATTAAAATTTTAAATAAATTTGTTTTTAAAAATAATAATAATTAAACAATGAAATTAAATAAAACATCTATTAACATTTAAATAATGGAATTAAATAAAATATAAACAAAATTTTAAAATAAAATATCAATAAAATATCTATAAAAAATTATTTAAAAATAAATAAATAAAACATCAATAAAATATCTATAAAAAATTATTTAAAAATAAATAAATAAAACATCAATAAAAAGTTAAATAAAATTATTTTATTTTTAAATTGAGACATTTAAATTTTATTAAATTTTACTAAATATAATACATAATTAAATAGTAGAGGGTCAAAATGGTCATTTCACCACCTAATCCCAATAGTAAATAATCCCCCCAAAATTGTCCCACACCTCCCCTAAGATAGTATAATCCCCCATATGGGGGATAAGGAGTCCGACCGGACTCCATGTCCGATAGACTAAAAAAAAAACAAACATCGAATTAAATTTACTGTGCAAATTACAATCCACACAATAAATAATTATCCCCTTTATCTCCCAATCAAACACACCCATAATCTCATGTAATCTAACACAACAAAACAAACTTGTGGAGTCTTAGAAACTAACCACCAAGATTGCGACAACCAACATGTAGTGTTCTTTCTTTTTTTTTTTTTTCTTCCCTTCTACTGACATTTCTTGTCACAATCTCCAAAAGCTCTTCAATCAGTCTCAAAAAGATTTGTAAGTTAGTTCAACTAGCATTTGTTAGCGCAAATTTAGTAAATGAGATGGAAAGAGATAAAATAAAAAATAATTAGTATTATTTTAAGGCGTGTTATAATGTCGTTTTTCTTAAGACGATATTCGCCCCTCATCAATTCTGTCGAATATGGTGTACACCAGGTTACTCATGAATTCGCCTCCAAGATATAATGAAACCCACTCTAAAAACTAATGTTTGATTGCGTTATGTACAAACGAAATCAGATCCCGAATACTTTTGGATTTTTCTAATCCACCAAGTAAAGAGGAAAATAACAATATGTATCATTGAGAGAAATTCCATGGAAATTATATGGATTTCGTATGGATTTCTTCTATCTAATTGCCAACTCATCCTACCTTTATATAGGTGTGAGTTTGTATCTCTTAGACCAAAGATCGTGTTCTTTAGATTTAAAAGTGACACTCTTTAAATACAAGAGTCATGTCTTTTGGTTTAAATCCAATAGTTACATCCTTTGGTTTAAACTCAAAAGTCACATCTCTTTAATAATTCATATAACTATATTATATATTTAAATATATATAAATATATTATGAAAACGTTCCAACAATCCCCCACAATTTTCAAAATATATGGAAATAACAATTTGGATAGATTAGGAAAATTTATGCATAAATGAAGATATCTTTCGATTTGAATAATTTACTTAGTGAAAACACATCAAAGTTAATCAAGATGACATAGTAGACTTATCTTTGAACTAGCGATCTTATACGATTAACCGGACACGTCTCGCATATAAATTTTCTTCTCCTTAGGTAATTCAAAAAGCCGACACGTGGATTTCCTTATATCTATATCTTGTATCATGAGTGCTCTAGAACCAAGCCCTTGGATTCATAGGAAATGGCACCACCTCCAACACTCATATATGTAAGTTTACTAGGAGTACCCCTATAACTAAAGTACCCCAACTCAACGTTGTAAACTTATTAAGAGCTAAGTAGCTCAACCTCCTCTTTTGCATTACAGGTTCCAAACACTTTACCTTGGGGTGATTAAAAATAAAAAATTTAAGTGTTTGCAATCACGACATATAGTATACTTTGGCTCATTGAACTCAAGGACTTGATATTTTTTCAAGCATTGAGTCAAGTTTCCACCAGAAGTGATATGTTACTTGAGCTTAAGACCCATCCCCTTTGATGATCTCACATCAAATTCCTTACAAGTATTTCTTAGATAATTCACAGTCACGTGAACAAATTCTTACATAGCTATGTGTTACCATAGTTTATAACGTGATCAACATGTCCGGACTAACAATCAGTGCCATAATTATCAAGTCATATTGATGATGAGTTTGCATATTGAAAAATTCAAGAAATATCCGTGACAAAAATACCATGTCACTCTATCTCTTTTGTTACAAGAGACTAAGGACTATCTCTTCAATTCTAAGAGATAAATCCCCATCAAGAGTAATCTTTATTTACTCTTAAACCATAGTTTTCATGCCAAGTGTTCAAATAGGAGCCTTTATATCCGTTCAAATTACTAGATACTCACTTTAACATATAAACTAACCATTCTCAATAATTTTGAGAAATTAAATTGTGAGACTTAAACAATCAAATACTTTAGATATGAAGAACCAACACTTTCTTATATCTCAAGTTTTATGATTGTACTTGTATTTATTTTGAATCATAAATTAATCAATTAATATAAAATTTCTATTTAAATACAAGTTACATAAATTAGAAAATCTAATTTAATTACAATCAGAGAATTCACCAAGTATATAATAAATATACTCTATATTTTCTCAAATTTCAAGAGATCACATACTAAAAATAACATCTTGATATTTATAATTAAAGTCATAACTTGATTTTAAAATACATTCTTGAAAATTTTACAAATAATCTTGTGGGTTATTTATTAAAATAAACCATAAATATAAATTTGAAACCTTAGACCCAATAACTTTAGTCCAATATATGGATTTAACCACTTCAAACCAGGCATATAAAAACAATATATTGTTTTAGGTCTTTATATAATAAAATTGGGCCCATTTCTTTTACATTCTTAAGAATTCTATACAGAGGGCATCATAAACAAGTAAGGCCATTTATAAGCCCATTACATAGAGTAATGATTAGCTCAAGTCCAAAAATAAATTTGTGAAAAGATGTCAACGATTCCATTATGCACCGTTTCATATATGTTGATAGCATGCCAACAATACTATATAAAACAGTTTACAATCTACATGCATTCAGTTATATAGAACACACATAATGGCATGATCAACTTTTAGACATATACACAAATATATAGATTAATTATATAAACATTTTAATAAAACATTCAAACAAATCATATTAACAATATCCTATAAAACTTAAACGTTGATGTAAATTGATAATACGTACATAAATGAGGATTCTTAGGTATGCCTCGCATACCATATGCAAAGCATACATGGTTCCTCGTACATTTTATTTGTCTAGGTTATACAAGTTTGTGTAAGAAGTTTTATATTGTTGACTTACTAAGCAGGTCAACTTACAAGTAAATACTATTAAAATAATACATTATATTATATACACGTAAGTATTTTCACAAAATTACGTAAGTTAACACAAATCTGCGTAGCAAATGATTGGATGGGCTTTTTGGTGCTAATACAGTTGTGATGATTTAGCTCATCGTGATGTTTTTATATTTGCCTCTTTTATTGATATTTATATTTCTTACCTTGTACTTTGCTCTTTCATCAATAAAGATTATTTTTTGCTGATCAAAAGAACAAAAAAAAAAAAAAAAAAAAAAAACCACAAAAATGCGTAGTGTTCACAAAACCACATCAGTGATTTTACAAAAATGCGTAATTAACACAAATTCGGGTAAGTTAGTTTTCAAAAATTTAGAACAACACAAAATGCGTAAATTTTCACAAATCACGTAATTAATTTCACAAAAATATGTAAGTGAATACAAATCCGCGTAAGTAAGTTTTTAAAAATTTAAAATAACACAAAATGCGTAAGTTTCTACAAATCACGTAAGTGATTTCATAAAAAAATTGTAAGTGAACACAAATCCGTGTAAGTTAGTTTTCAAAAATTTAGAGTAACACCAAATGCTTAAATTTTCAAAAACCACATAAGTGATTTCACAAAAATGTGTAAGTGAATACAATTACCCGTAAGTTAGTTTTCAAAAATTTAGATAAGCACAAAATGCGTAAGTTTTCACAAATCATGTAAGAGATTTCACAAAAATACGTAAGTAAACACAAATCTGCATAAATTAGTTTTTAAAAATTTAGACCAACATAAAATGCTTAAATTTTCACAAATTATGTAAGTCATTTCACAAAAATGTGTAACTGAACACAAATCTGCGTAAATTATTTTCTAAAAATTTAGAGCAATAGAAAATGCGTAAATTTCACAAATCACGTAAGCAATTTCACAAAAATGTGTAAGTGAATACAAATACGAGTAAGTTAGTTTTCAAAAATTTAGAATAATACAAAATGCGCAAGTTTTCACAAACCACGTAAATAATTTCACAAAAATATGTGAGTGAACATAAATCCACGTAAGTTAGTTTTCAAAAATTTGAAGTAACACAAAATGCATAAGTTTTTCACAAATCTCGTAAGTGATTTCACAAAAATACGTAAATGAACACAAATTTACATAGGTTAGATTCTAAAAATTTAGATCTACACAAAATGCATAAGTTTTCACAAATTACGAAAGTGATTTCACAAAAATGCGTAACTGAGCACAAATCTATGTAAGTTAGTTTCAAAAATTTAGATCAATACAAAATGCGTAAATTTACACAAATCACGTAAGTGATTATACCAAAATGTGTAAATAAACATAAATACGAGTAAACCGTTGGGGAAAACTTTCATTTGACAAAAATGCGTAAGTTTTCGCAATTCACGTAAGTGGTTTCACAAAAATACATAAGTTAACACAAAATTCGAGTATGTTAGTTTCCAAAAATTATCTTACAACATAAAATGCGCAAGTTTTCATAAATCTTGTAAGTGATTTCACAAAAATGTATAAATGAATACAAATACGAGTAAGTCCTTAGACAAAACTTTGATTTTAAAAAAATGTGTAACTTTTTACAAAGTCATGTAAATTGTCTCACAAAAATGCGTAACTGAACACAAAATTCATGTAAGTTTGTTCCTAAAATTTTCGAGCAATACTAAATGTGTAAGTTTTCACAAATCACATAAGTAATTTCACGAAAGTGCGTAAGTAAACACAAATCCGTATAAGTTAGTTTTTAAAAATTTAGAGCTGTTAGGTTCCTTTATTGTCAAATCCTCGTACAAACTTTGTTTTGAAAAGTTGTAAGTTTTCCTTGTTTTTTGTCTTTCCCACTCGAGCGGGACCATTGGTGCTCGAGCGTAATATGTGGTGTCTCAGTAGTTGGTCATGTCTGTAAACAAACTGAGAAGTGTGATTTCGCGCTCGAGCGTGTTTTCTAGCGCTCGAGCAGAAACCTATTTGGTCACACGCGTATTTCACTGAAGCCGCTCGAGCGGGATGTCCTGCGCTCGAGCGGAGATCGCGACCTCTGTTTTCTATATATATCTGTTTAGGCTGTTTTTAGGGTTTACTTTTCCTAGATCTTGTTTAAGAGTCTTAGGGTTTTGTTTAAGGTTTTCTTCTGAAAGTCTTGCTGTGTTTTCCTTGATGATTTGAGTGAGTTCTAAACTTATGATCTAAGATACATACATCAAGGAGTTTGTTACTTCATATTCAAGAGTGTTCTTCTTCGGTGGATTCTGAAGATTCAAACGTGGAGTTTCAAAGGAGTTTGATTCTATACGTAGTTGTTGATTCGACAAGTGAAGTTGTGGATTCAACTTCAGATTAATTAGTTCCGAGACGAAGGCTTGGTGAAAGAGTTACAAAAGGTTTGAAGACAAATTGACTGAGTTGGGTAATTTGTGTGTTATCTTTGTAATCTTTCTTTCTTCAGTAGTGGATTGGTTAGTGGCGTTTCGCCTGTGATTTTTGATTACAATTGAAGGTTCTTGAATGGTGGTTTTTCCACGTAAAAATCGTTTGTGTCGATTTATTGTTTATTCTGAAAACAACAATCTAAATTACTTTCGTAAGTACTTGATGATTTAAATTGTGTGTTTTGAATAATTGGGAATTGAAATATTTTAATCTTGATCTAATCACGAATCACTTAGGATTTTCAATTGGTATCAGAGCGGGTCACTCTTTGTTTTTATCAAAACTATAGGAGTGTGATTTTGTGTGACTAGTGATATGGATTCTATTCGTGAAGGTAACTCGACCCATAGACATCTTTTACTCGATGGTACAAACTATTCTTATTGGAAAGCTCGTATGAGAGCGTTTTTAAAATCCATCGATGAGAAAGTTTGGCATTGCGTGATCTATGGGTGGAGTGAACCTATTGTCACCATTGATGGTGTTGATATTCCTAAACCCCTTGATAAATGGGACACAACCGATTACCAAAACTCGAGTTGGAACAGCAAGGCTCTCAATTCCCTTTTTTGCTCCGTCACACCTGAAGAGTTTCATCGTATCTACATGTGTGAGGTAGCAAAAGAGGCTTGGGACATTCTTTAAACAATTCACGAAGGTACTACTTCTATCAAAAGGTCAAAACTTCAACGTCTCACATCCACCTTTGAAACCCTTTTTATGCGTGATGATGAGATGTTTGATGATTTCTATGCAAAACTTAGTGACATCGTGAATTCCTGTTTCACACTCGGTGAAAAAATCCCTGAAGCTAAAGTTGTTGGAAAAATTTTGAGGTCTTTACCCGAGAGGTTCCAATCAAAAGTGACAGCCATTGAGGAGGCTTAGAATGTTGATACCTTCAAGCTTGATCAGTTGGTTGGAAACTTGCAGACTTATGAAACCCACCAGACTTCTAAGAAAAAACAAAAAGATAGTGTGGCTTTCGCTAGTACTCATGAGACTGCAAAAACTCCGGAGACTGAGTTTGATTTAGAGTCTGAGATGACGGCTATGTTTACTAAACAGTTTAAAAAATTTTTGAAGAAAAAGAAGCCTAATTTCAGAGACCCTATTTCAAAAGACAAGAGTAATGAAAAACCAAAAACTTTTCCACCAAAAATGCTCCAAAAACTGAAAGAAGATTGTAAAGGGGCAAGGGGTCAAGTGTTATGAATGTCAAGGGGTTGGCCATATTGCCCTTGAATGTCCTTTGAAAAAGAATCGGAAGAAAGTCTACACAGTGACTTGGGATGATGAAAGCGGGTCGGAGCAAGAACCAACCCGAAGAACCTGAATCCGGTGAAGACGGGGATAGTGCTTTCATGGCATTTTGGTCCACTTTCACTCAACCTCTTCTAAAGCCAGCGGAATTAGCTCGTGGTCAGAACTTGCATCATGCTCCCACCTTTGATGGGAGTAACTACTTGTATTGGAAGATCAGAATGAGGGCCTTTCTGAGAGCTGTTGACCTAGAAGGCTGGTAAGCCATTGAAGAAGATACAGAAAGTGCTGACAATCCGAGCAATCAGAGAGCCCTGATTTCTATTCGTGGAGCAATTTCTGATGAAGAACAGCAACGGGTTGCTCACTGTACAAAGGCTAAAGATGCATGGAAAATTCTGAGCCAATTTCATGAAAGAGGAGATTCACCTTCACCACCATCTAGCAACTTTCCTGCCTTAGTTGCTAGATTGGATGAGGTCAAGGAGAATGAGAGCAAAAAAGATGATGAAAACATCAGAAGACAATGATGAGATTAATGGTTATGAACTACAACAAGCTTATGAAAAGCTTACGAGGAATCTCTGAATTTGTCCAAAATCAATGACAAACTCTCTCTCAAGCTCAAAGCATGTGAAAGAGAGAATGTCAAGCTAAATGAGAAACTTGTAGCAGCAAAGCAGAATGTCATCAAGATCTCAAGTGACAGGCAAGACCTATGTGGAAAACTCTATCCTGTGAAACTGAAAGGAATGAACTTCTGAAAGTGTATTCCACATATGAAGAGAAGCTTGAAAGCCTTGAGATGTCAAAGCTACATTGGAAGAGATAGTCTGTCAGAAAGATGAAGAACTCCGTATTGCTAGAGCCACAATTGCCATGTGGAACAAAGGTTCCAAATCATTAGAAGACATCCTCGGGTCTCAACAAATGGGTTGTGACAAAAGTGGGCTAGGCTATGGTGCGACAGCTCACAAGGGACAGGCCTCTACTTCACATGACCTGAAGACTCAAGCAAAGGGAAAGTTGAAGGTAGACCAGGGTGATCCCTCTCTTCATCTACCTAAAAGGGGTAAGATCAACAAAAGGGAGGTAAAACTGTTTTTTTTGTCATCACTGTGGTAGGTATGGCCACATTCGTCCTTATTGCTTTGAATTGTTTGGTAAGGTGTCTCAAAAGGGTAGAAATTCGAATACTTTTTGGGTTAGGAGACAACCTCACATGTCTAGGCAGAATACCAAGATTCATGAGGGTGTTCACAATGCCAAGACATTTACCAAGACCAAAAAGATTTGGGTGAGAAAAGATGATTTGACTTGTTTAGTTGTTCACATTGCTCTAAAAGCACGTGACTCACACATGTGGTATCTTGGTAGCGGGTGCTCTTGTCATATGTCCTGTAACAAATCCTACTTCACCTCCCTTGAAAAATATGAAGGAGGAATTGTTACCTTTGGAGATGGTGGCACTTCTAGAGTCATTGGTAAGGGCTCGATAAGTGTTGCTGGTCTTCCCAAGCTGGAAAATGCTCTTCTTGTTGATGGTCTTAAAGCAAATCTTTTGAGCATTAGTCAAATGTGTGATTCCCACCATGAAGTATTGTTTTCAAAAAATAAATGTGAAATTTTGGATAAAAAGGGAAATACTGTCTGGCATGGGGTTCGCACATCTGATAACTGCTATGGGATTGTTACTACAATGATCTCACTTGTCAACTGCCATCATAAGTAACATTGATTTGTGGCATCAAAGATTAGGTCACATGAATTTCAAAGACCTAACTAAGATTGCAACAAAAAAGCTTGTGAGAGGAGTACCTAAACTGGGTAAGAATCTGAACCATGTGTGTGGACCATGTCAACTTGGAAAGCAAACCGTGCCCCTCATAAAAAGGTGAACAGCTTTACAACCAAACGTCCTTAGATTGGTTCACATGGATTTAATGGGTCCTACTCGCATTGAAAGCATTGGAGGTAAAAGATATATTTTTTTAACTGTTGATGATTTTACTCAATTTTCGTGGGTAAATTTTTTAAGGGAAAAATCTGATACGTTTGATGCTTTCCAGGCCTTAGTCCTTAAAATCCAAAATGAACAAGGTGTTTCCACTAGGCGTATCATAAGAATCCGAACTGATCATGGTCGTGAGTTTGAAAACAGTTTGTTTTCGGATTTTTGTGATATGCATGGAATTAAGCATGAATTTTCTACACCTATTACTCCACAACAAAATGGAGTGGTTGAGAGGAAGAACAGAGTTGTTCAAGAAATGGCTAGGGTCATGCTCCTTAGTAAGAAACTTCCTCCAAAGTTTTGGGCTGAAGCCCTAAATACTGCTGTTTATGTTATAAATCGCGTGTATTTAAGGCCCGGCACTTTACAAACTCCATATGAATTGTGGAAGGGCTTGAAACCTAATGTAAAATACTTGAAAACTTTTGGGAGTAAGTGTTACATTTTCAAAGATAAAGAGCCTTTGGGCAAATTTGACTTCCGAAGTGATGAAGGTATTTTTCTAGGGTATTCAACCACTAGTAGGGCTTTTCGAGTCTATAACCTGCAAACTTCTTCTTTAATGGAATCAATCAATGTGGTTATAGATGACACAGGTCCCCCTCCTCAAGCAACAAATGAGGATGACAATGGTGAGTCTCCAATCCTGGATACTGAACCACAAAGTCAAAGAGAAGCTGAGGTCCAAGCACAAGAAGTTGAGACAGCACCATCCTCACAGGTAAGTCAAAGTCCAAAGAGTGCACAAAGAAACATCACTCTGATGCTTCTGTCACTGCAAGTCCTGAGTTCAAACCATCAACAAGGGTGAAACTGAATCATCCAGCTCAACAGGTGATTGGAAGTGTATCGGATCGAATGAAAACCCGAAGACAGATTCGGAATGAGGTATCACATATGTGTTATGTTTCTTTAATTGAACCTAAGAATTTTAAAGAGGCCTTGCTAGATGATAGTTGGGTCAATGCTATGCATGAAGAATTAGGTCAATTTGAACGTAACAATGTTTGGACTTTAGTTCCCAGACCTAGAGACATGAATGTGATAGGTACCAAGTGGATCTTTAAAAATAAATCTGATGAGAATGGTACTGTGGTTAGGAATAAAGCCAGGTTGGTTGCTCAAGGCTACACACAAGTAGAGGGTGTTGACTATGATGAGACGTTTGCCCCAGTTGCACGTCTCGAATCTATTCGTATTTTACTTGTTGTTGCATGCTTTCTTGGTTTCAAATTGTTTCAAATGGATGTGAAAAGTGCCTTTCTGAATGGGTACTTAAAAGAAGAAGCATATGTTGAGCAACCAAAAGGGTTTGAGGACCCTAAATGTCCAAACTATGTCTACAAGTTAGACAAGGCTGTGTATGGGTTGAAACAAGCCCCTCGGGCTTGGTATGATAGACTTACTACCTTTCTTCTTGATAATGATTTTCAAAGGGGTAGTGTGGATAAGACTCTATTTGTGAAACATACTAAGTCTCAAATTCTTGTTGCTCAGATTTATGTTGATGATATTGTGTTTGGATCCACTGCTGATCATCTTGTGAAATATTTTTCGGATTGCATGACACATGAGTTTGAGATGAGCATGATGGGAGAGTTGTCTTATTTTTTGGGTCTTCAAATTACACAGTCTCCTTCAGGTATGTTTGTTTCTCAGACTAAGTATGCCAAAAATCTTGTGTCAAAGTTTGGTCTTGAGTCTGCCAAACATGCACGTACTCCCATGAGCACCAGTCTTCACCTTTCCAAAGATTCCTCTGGTACTGATGTTGATCCTACCCTGTATAGGAGTATGATAGGGAGTCTTCTTTACCTCACAGCCAGTCGTCCTGATATTGCTTTCAGTGTAGGTGTTTGTGCCCGTTACCAAGCCAGTCCTAAAGAGTCTCATCTTCTTGCTGTCAAACGCATCATTAAATATGTTAATGGGACATTGGGGTATGGCGTGTGGTTTTCTACTGATACTACAGCTGAAATTACTGGTTTTTCTGATGCCGATTGGACAGGGTGTGTTGATGATAGGAAGAGTACATCTGGGGGATGTTTTTACCTTGGGAATAATTTGGTTTCCTGGCACAGTAAAAAGCAAAATGCCATCTCTCTTTTGACTGCTGAGGCTGAGTACATTGCTGCAGGGAGTTGTTGTGCACAAATGCTGTGGATGAAGCAAATGCTTCATGATTATGGGATAGAACATAACACTCTTACTTTTTTCTGTGATAACACAAGTGCCATAAACATTTCAAAAAATCCTGTCCAACACTTTCGCACCAAACACATTGACATCCGTCATCATTTTATTCGAGAGTTAGTGGAAGAAGGCCTTGTTGTTCTGGAACATGTACCTATTGAGCATCAAAAAGCTGATATTTTTACAAAACCCCTTGATCTTCTTCGATTTGAGTTTCTTAGAAAGAACTTGGGTGTAGTGCTCAGTAACTAGGGTGTTTCCTGTTTTTTAAAGTGGGTGTGAGTGGTTGGCTTATTGTATACTTGGATGTGATAATCTTATTGTCATTGATTCCTGTTATCTTTGCTTAAAAAATGAATATGAACACTGCTCATGCTACCTACAAAATCTTATTCTTCTTTGTTCATAGCTCATTCTGAATGCCCATACTCATTTACTTCATGATCTCATTCTGTACACATCCTTGAGATAAACTGTTGCAGGGGTTTCCGCACAAGTGATCAAAGTTCTCTATAGACCACTAACAGTGTTTCTTGTACTTTTTCAGAGGAATTGACCTATACTAGTATATCATGGGTGATGTTGAGTCTCTTAACCATCTACCATTTTTTCACCTCCATGGTTTCTTCCTCAGCTCATTGAAATCCAGGCATTAGGAAAAGGCTACCTTAGAGGCACCAACCAGGCCATCCTTAATTTTTCGTTCTTCTCTGGTTTGGTCTCCATACTCTTGAGCGTGCATGCCACCAGTGAGTGCCCACAAGAAAGAAAAGTTCAAAAAAAAAAAAAAAGAGGGAATCATTGATTGAGGGGGAGCCTCCGCGTTTACTCAACAAATACCCCATGATTCGTAGTGGTTTGACTTTTCTCTGTGATGTCCAGTTGCTCTTGTCGGAGGTCTAGCCATCCGATCACTACGAGGATTAACTCTAGCTTTGTGGCTCTCAAGGATTGCACACACACACATTCTATTTGTGAGCTCTCATGTATGTTTTTGAGTTATGCATTCTTATGTTGCTTATGTCATTGATTAAATTCTATCTGTTTTGTTCATGACCTAGTGTTTCAATGTTTTTTACAAGTCTACAGGATTTATGATTGATGGACTATCTTATCCTAGTGGTACAGTCTTCCAATTGTCTTCCCGCTGGTTACAGGACATCTTAGTTGTTTTTGTTTTAAAAAAAAAAAAAAATGTATTGTCCCCGCTCGAGCGGACATTCCCACGCTCGAGCGTGGTTTTGAGTCTTGCAGCATTTTTGCCCATGCTTTACAGTTCTGTGAGGGTTGTTTTTGCACTCGAGCATCCTTTTTAGCGCTCGAGCGGGTATCTGCGTGCTTTGTATCATGCTCGAGTGTTAAAACCCACGCTCGAGCGGACTAATTTTGTTTAAAACTCCCTCCCTCGACTCTTCAGTTCATTTTTCCCCATTTTTCAGTCTCTCTTCCCTAGGGCTTGGATTGTGACCTCAGTGGGCTTATCTTTGCCATCCTCCTTCCTCTTTCATCTCCGATTCACCTTTGGTAAGTTTTTCCCTCTATTTCTCAGCGCTTGTGGAGGTCATTTTTTAGGTTTTTTTGTTTAGTTTTTTCTCCCTTGCCTCACACACTTTCCCTATCTCTTAGTTTCCTGTTCATGGTGAGTTTGGTTGGTGGATACCTCTTTGATTTACTGCATTTTTATGTAGCTTGTTGTGTCAATAGTTCTAGGGTTCTCAGTTGTTGTTCTCATACCGTTTATTGTGGTCTCTCATCTCTCAATTATTTGTTGATTTGGTGAGTTTGGTTCTGATTTGCTAGGTTTTGGATCCTAATTAGTGCCTTATTTTCATCATTTTGTCATTGATATTATGCTTTGAGTTTCTCATTGTTATTATGCTAGGTTTTTGATATTTCTCTAACAGTGTTACTAATGTTTGCTGTGCTCTGTTGCTTTGGTTTTTGGGATTGTTTTGTTTTGGGTTTTAGTTGTGTTTTGGTGTCACCATGTCTGCTCCCAAAAGACGCTAGTCTACTGTGTCGCGTCCTTCGTTTAATCCTGATAGATTTCCCTCTGCCAAACAAGCTAAGTTATTTCATAAGTCATTTGCGTCTAGGGCAGTTCATCTCGAACGTCATGTCCAGCCCAATACTTTCGAGTCTATTCCTATCCGTCCTTTGTTTGATCTTTAGGCGGTGACTTGGTTTTGTCCTTCTCCGGATGCCAAAATCTAGATTGGGTCCGGGAGTTTTTCTGCAATATTGAGAATATCGATGACATTGGTCCTTCTATCACCACATGGGTTCAGACTAAGTCCATCTCTGTCACTCCCGAGCTTATTAGAGAGCTTCTTAGTATTGACCGAGTGTTTCCGGAACATTATCCTTTTCCGGTTCGTCCTACTTGTGATTTCAATGTCGTGGCTGAAGTTTTGTGTGGTGCTCCTCGTACTTGGATCAAGGGCACTTTGATTAAACAGTTTGAACTCCTTCCCGAGTTTCGACTGCTTAATCTTATTGTATGTGCTAATATTATTGTCACCACACACTCTTCTGAAATCAATCAAGAACAGGGGTTCGTTCTTTTCTGTATTGCTCGTCATATGTCCATTGATCTTGCCACCCTCATTATTCGTAAGATGATTGCTGTCTTTGGTAACAAGCAATTAGGTCTCCCTTATGGTTGTTTAATCAACCGTCTCCTGTCCTAGCTTGCCGTTCCCGTTTTAGAGGATAACGAGTTTACCTTTCCCTCTAGACCCTTCACTAAGAAGACTGTTTCCCAGAGTCGTGCACATGTCAAGGGGAAGTCTTCTAGGGTTGGTCCTTCTGTAGGTACAACAGCTGGACTTGTCGAGGAGGCAGAGATTGATGCTGCCACAGCTGGTGGTGAGGAGGATGCTGTTCCACCCCGGACATTTCATGACCAGCTTCGACATTTTGAGGAGGTTGTGACACAGCGGTTGGATTTTCTGGATGCTAGGTTTGATGCCTTCGATGGTCGCCTTGGACAGTTGGAGCAATCCGCCGTCCAGACTACTACTTAGCTGGCTCACATTATTTCTTTGCTTCAGATTCAGCAGCCTCATCCTCCACCTGATGCTTGATCCTTTTGTTTGTTGGACTGTTTTGTCTCCTTGTCTCCCGGCCAAAAAGGGGGAGAAGTTTTTGGATGGATATGGTACATATGGTACATTGATATATTTGGATGGATATGGTACATATGGTACATTGATATATGATGGATACTTTTGGTGTTATTTTTGGTACATTGCTCTATGATGGATACTTTGTTTTTGTTATGGTACATTTATTTTGTTTTTTCATTTTGGATATAGTATTGTGGTTTTCTTTATATATATGTTTTGATACCTTATGAAGTTCCACAGTTTTTGTTTTTTTTTTGGTATGTTGCTTGCTGTCTCACAGGTGGATGTTTGATGGATTGTTGGAATGGCAGAGTTGTTTGTTGATTACAGAGTTGTTTTGTTTAATTATTTTCTAGGTTGTCAGGTTGTCTAGTGCGTGTGTTTTAAGGAAAATTGTTTAGAAGAGTTTTGTTCGGGAATTGACATAGGGGGAGATTATTAGGTTCCTTTATTGTCAAATCCTTGTACAAACTTTGTTTTGAAAAGTTATAAGTTTTCCTTGTTTTTTGTCTTTCTCGCTCGAGCGGGACCATTGGCGCTCGAGCGTAATATGTGATGTCTCAGTAGTTGGTCATGTCTGTAAACAAACTGAGAAGTGTGATTTCGCGCTCGAGCATGTTTTCTAGTGCTCGAGCAGAAACCTATTTGGTCACACGCGTATTTCACTAAAGCCGCTCGAGCGGGATGTCCTGCGCTCGAGCGGAGATCGCGACCTCTGTTTTCTATATATATCTGTTTAGGCTGTTTTTAGGGTTTACTTTTCCTAGATCTTGTTTAAGAGTCTTAGGGTTTTGTTTAAGGTTTTCTTCTGAAAGTCTTGCTGTGTTTTCCTTGATGATTTGAGTGAGTTCTAAACTTATGATCTAAGATACATACATCAAGGAGTTTGTTACTTCATATTCAAGAGTGTTCTTCTTCGGTGGATTCTGAAGATTGAAACGTGGAGTTTCAAAGGAGTTTGATTCTGTACGTAGTCGTTGATTCGACAAGTGAAGTTGTGGATTCAACTTCAGATTAATCAGTTCCGAGACGAAGGCTTGGTGAAAGAGTTACAAAAGGTTTGAAGACAAATTGACTGAGTTGGGTAATTTGTGTGTTATCTTTGTAATCTTTCTTTCTTCAGTAGTGGATTGGTTAGTGGCGTTTCGCCCGTGGTTTTTGATTACAATTGAAGGTTCTTCAATGGTGGTTTTTCCACGTAAAAATCGTTTGTGTCGATTTATTGTTTATTCTGAAAACAACAATCTAAATCACTTTCGTAAGTACTTGATGATTTAAATTGTGTGTTTTGAATAATTGGGAATTGAAATATTTTAATCTTGATCTAATCACGAATCACTTAGGATTTTCAAGAGCAACACAAAATGCGTAAGTTTTCACAAATCACATGAGTGATTTCACAAAAATGCGTAAGTGAACACAAATCCACCTAAGTTAGTTTCTAAAAATTTAAACCAACACAAAATGTGTAAGTTTTTACAAATCACGTAAAATATTTCATAAAAAATGCGTAAGTGAACACAAGTACGCTTAAGTTAGTTTCCAAAAATTTAGACCAATACAAAATGCGTAACTTTTCACAAGTCACGTAAGTGATTTCACAAAAATGTATAAGTGAATAAAAATACGCATAAGTTAGTTTTAAAAAATTTCACGTAAGTGATTTAACAAAAATGCGTAAGTGAACACAATTACACGTAAGTTAGTTTCCAAAATATAGACCAGTACAAAATGCGAAAGGTTTTACAAATCACATAAGTGATGTCATAAAAATGCGCAAGTGAACACAAATCTGCATAAGCTAGTTTCAAAAATTTATAGTAACACAAAATGCGTAAATTTTCACAAACCACGTAAGTAATTTCATAAAAATGTGTAGGTGAACACAAATACGCATAAGTTAGTTTCCAAAATTTAGACCAAAACAAAAAGCGTAAATTTTCACAAATCATGTAAGTGATTTCACAAAAATACGTAAGTGAACACAAATCTGCGTAAGTTTGTTTTCAAAAATTTAGACCAAGACAAAATGCATAAATTTTCACAAATCACGTAAGTGATTTCACAAAAATGTGTAAGTGAACACAAATTCACATAAGTTAGTTTTCAAAAATTTAGAACAACAGAAAATGCCTAAGTTTTACAAATCATATAAGTGATTTCATTTTTGATTTCACAAAAATGTGTAAGTGAACACAAATCTGCATAAATTAGTTTTCAAAAATTTAGAGCAACACAAAATGCATAAGTGAACACAAATTCGCGTAAGTTAATTTTCAAAAATTTAGACCAATACAAAATGGGTAAATTTTCACAAATCACTTAAGTAATTTCACAGAAATGCATAAGTGAACACAAATCTGCTTAAGTTAGTTTCCAAAAATTTAGAACAACACAAAATGCGTAAGTTTTCACAAATCACGTAAGTTATTTAACAAAAATGTGTAAGTGAACACAAATTCGCGTAAGTACTTGGAGAAAACTTTGATTTCACAAAAATACGCAACTCTTCACAAAGTCACGTAAGTTGTCTCACAAAAATGCGTAACTGAATACAAAATTCACGTAAGTTTATTCCTAAAATTTTTGAACAACACAAAATGCATAAGTTTTCACAAATCACATAAGTGATTTTACAAAAATACATAAGTAAACACAAATCCGTGTAAGTTAGTTTCTAAAAATTTAGAGCCACACAAAACGCATAAATTTTCACAATTCACATAAGTGATTTCACAAAAATGAGTAAGTGAACACAAATCCGCGTAAGTTAGTTTCTAAAAATTTAGAGCAACACAAAATGCATAGGTTCTGTCAAATCACGTACGTGATTTTGCAAAAATAAGTAAGTAAATACAAATCTGCCTAATTTATTTTTCAAAAATTCAGACCAACACAAAATACGTAAGTTTTCACAAATCAAGTAAATGATTTTACAAAAATGGGTAAGTGAACACAAATACCCGTAAGTTAGTTTCCAAAAATTTTGACCAACACAAAATGCGTATAATTTGACAAAAATGCGTAAGTGAACACAAATCTGCATAAGTTAGTTTTCAAAAATTTAGAGCAACACAAAATGTGCAAGTTTTTACAAACCACGTAAGTGATTTCACAAAAATGTGTAAATGAACACAAATATGTGTAAGTTAGTTTTCAAAATTTAGAACAACACAAAATGCATAAATTTTCACAAACCACGTAAGTCATTTCACAAAAATACGTAAGTGAACATAAATCCGCATAAGTTAGTTTTCAAAAATTTAGAGTAACGCAAAATGCGTAAGTTTTCACAAATCACGTAAGTAATTTCACAAAAATGTGTAAGTAAACACAAATACACGTAAGTTAGTTTCCAAAATTTAGACCAACACAAAATGCATAAGTTTTCACAAACCATGTAAGTGATTTCACAAAAATGCGTAAGTGAACACAAATCTGCGCAAATTAGTTTCCAAAAATGTAGAATAACAAAAAATGTGTAAGTTTTTACAAATCACGTAAGTGATTTCATTTTTGATTTCACAAAAATGCGTAAGTGAATAGAAATTCACATAAGTTAGTTTTCAAAAATTTAGAACAACACAAAATGCGTAAGTTTTCACAAACCACGTAAGTGATTTTAAAAAAATGTGTAAGTGAATACAAATCCGCGTAAGTTAGTTCCTAAAATTTAGAGCAATACAAAATGCATAAGTTTTTACAAATCACGCAAGTGATTTCACAAAAATGTGTAAGTGGACACAAATCCGGATAAGTTAGTTTTCAAAAATTTAGACCAACAAAAAATGCGTAAATTCATAAATCACGTAAGTGATTTCACAAAATGCATAAGTGAACACAAATCCATTTTTCGTAACCGTCGACGAATCGGAACAGCGTTTGAGTATTTCTTAAATAATTAAATATCTAGGAAATGTATGAAACTTCTAAAAGATATTGTAAAAACTAGATAAAATTCTCTAAAAATCATAGGAAGGCCAAGTTTAGAAAAAATCTAAAAGTGTCTTTTTAATTGCAATTTTTGATTTGCACAAAATCTGGAAATTTACTTTTGTTAATGAATTTATGTTCTTAACTCCATGGATGTGCTTATTATCACTTGTTCATGTCTTGGTATGATATTTTTTTGTGTTATAGTTATGTTTTTACCATAGTCCTTTGAGGATACTCATGGTTATGTAGATATTATTATCTTGATAAGTTGTTTTGATTTTAATTTAAGATATCTAACTCAACAGAAAACTTAATTGGGTTGGTATTGGGGTTTCGATCACTTGAATAATGAAGAGATGATAATGTGTTGAGTATGGATTGATAGAATGTGTTCCCTAACTGAATGTTAAGTCTTGCGCAAGTGGTTATCGTGTGAATCCTAGAATGAAACGGACGTATTTAGAATCTTTACGATGGTTTGATTAGTGAGATAAGGTTGGGTCTAGATGGGGCATTCAGGAGGATAAAACCATTTTTGGAAGGATAACGTTGGATTTAGGATGATAAAACTTTTTTTTCTTTTCGCTGCCTCTTTTGAGATCCACTGATGGCGCTGTGCGGTATATAATCGTTGCAGGCATCCGTGGTAAGTTCTGCAAAGAAGCAAAAGGTGGAGTTTCGAATAATCTGGTGTCCAATTCTTGCTGTTGGGAGGATGAAATCTCTTTAGGAGATTTTTATATTACTAACATCTAACCTTGTAATCAGTTGTTATTAACTTGAATACCATGCTTCATTACTTGTTTGTTATAATTGTGATAGTGTATTGGATTGGAAAAAAGGGATGGGGGTGTGCGTGTGTTTACTGGACATTCAAAGCTCATGGCGTTTCATGCCACGTATTGAAGACTATTAGACTAGTCAAAGGCAAAGTCGAAGCATTTGAGGACGTACGACTACCCTAGGAGAATTAGAAACTAGTTTTGTAAACGTATTTTGAGATTGTAAGTGATGAATCCCTTATTGTATTTAAGATATGATTTTGTACTTATTATCTATCTAAGCATATTTTTTGTATTACCTATTCTTTATTTCCTCGTTGACTTATGTAGTCTTTGTGATAAAGGTTAGCTTTGCTATCTAAGGTGGTTGCATTTCGAAGGGAGGCTATATTGACTCCTCCAACCTTCCTGGAATCTTACTTGGTTATTAATCAAAGGACTCATTAGTGACGTTTCCTACTCTTGTAGCCTTAGATAAACCCTATATTTATTTGTTAATATATTCTCTGATGTTCCCGACTTTTGGGGCATCACAAATTTCTCAAAAATGCATAAGTAATCACATCTACGAGTAAGTCTATGGAGAACACTTTTATTTCACAAAATTGCGTAAGTTTTCACAATTGACGTAAGTAATTTCCAAAAAATGCATAAGTGATCACAAATACGAGTAAGTCCTTAGAGAACACTTTTATTTCTAAAAATTGCGTAAGTGTTCACAACTTATGTAAGTGATTTACTGAAAAATGCATAAATGATCACAAAAATGACTAAATACTTATAGAACACTTTTATTTCACAAAATTACGTAAGTTTTCACAGCTGAAATAAGTGATTTCCCAAAAAATGCTTAAGTGATCACAAATACAAGTAAATCCTTATAGAATATTTTTTTAAAAAAAATTGTGTAAGTGTTCAAAACTTACGTAAGTGATTTACCAAAAAACGCGTAAGTGATCACAAATACGAGTACGTTCTTGGAGAACACTTTTATTTCAAAAAATTACATAAGTTTTCACAATTTACATAAGTGATTTCCAAAAAATGCGTAATTGATCACAAATACGAGTAAGTCATTGGAGAATACTTTTATTTCACAAAATTGCGTAAGTTTTCACAAAGGTACGTAAGTTGTGTCACAAAACTTAGAGTAGTTGACACAACATGACGCGTAAGTTTGTTCTTAATTTTCAACAATATAAAATTGCGTAAGTTTTCACAACTGACGTAAGTGTTTTCCTAAAAGATGTGTATGTGATAACCCTGTTCTGTGTTATACTAGTAATCCTTAATTATACTTATGATTATGTGCTTAATGTGAATTTGAATACTAATCATGTGATTATGTGTGTTTTGAATTCATATCAATCCATTATAGAGAAATCTGTTCAGTATTATATTATAAACTGAAATTGAGGGCCGTAGAAGCGACAAAAACCAAAATTGACTGTACCATTGTGATTAGCATAATTTTTGAAGCCTATGGTGAAATTTAATTAAAAAACTAATTCGGATCGAAATAATTAGAATAAAATAATTAGAATCAATCAAAATTGAGTGGGATTAATTATTCATAAGCAAGCTTGATTAGCCTAAGCTAATTAAACCTATATATATATATATATGATACATGAGCTTTATTGAACTCAAAGTTGTAATGAGCTGAGATTTTGAGAGAGAAGGAGAGCAAACTCAACACTTAAAGAGAGAGAGAGAGAGAGAGAGAGAGAGAGAGAGAGAGAAGAGAATTATGAAGGAATTAAGGGAGATTTGAAGAATTGAACTAGAGTACACTTGAATTCAAGCCTTAGGTATGATTTTCATCCTTAATCCTTGAAGATAAAACATGTAGAAGTTGAATTCATCTAATTCTTGAGTTCTTTTGCATGTAATTGTACAATGGAGACATGTATTACCTTGAATTTGGAAGATAAGAGTTAATCATATACATACATGCTTAATTTGAGATGGAATTCATGAAATTCTTACATGCATGGTACTTTTACATCTTAACTTGAGCAGTTTTTCATGTTTTCATGCTTCTCATGTCATTTGACCATATTTTGAAAGAAGGGAATTCAAGTTAAGGCATATATCGCTCATAACTTAAGATTTGAATTCAAATTTGAGAGAATGGACCATGATTTTGGACAATTGGTTTCAAATTGGAAGTGTTATCATGTTATACAATGTTTTTTTTCTCCATGTTTTTGGTATCAACTTGCAAGCTTTGAGCCTTTGGAAACATGTTTTGAACTTTAAACACAGTTTTGGAACTTTAAACATGACGCGTAAGTTTGTTCTTAATTTTCAACAATATAAAATTGCGTAAGTTTTCACAACTGACGTAAGTGTTTTCCTAAAAGATGTGTATGTGATAACACTGTTCTGTGTTATACTAGTAATCCTTAATTATACTTATGATTATGTGCTTAATGTGAATTTGAATGCTAATCATGTGATTATGTGTGTTTTGAATTCATATCAATCCATTATAGAGAAATCTGTTCAGTATTATATTATAAACTGAAATTGAGGGCCGTAGAGGCGACAAAAACCAAAATTGACTGTACCATTGTGATTAGCATAATTTTTGGAGCCTATGGTGAAATTTAATTAAAAAACTAATTCGGATCGAAATAATTAGAATAAAATAATTAGAATCAATCAAAATTGAGTGGGATTAATTATTCATAAGCAAGCTTGATTAGCCTAAGCTAATTAAACCTATATATATATATATATATATATATGATACATGAGCTTTATTGAACTCAAAGTTGTAATGAGCTGAGATTTTGAGAGAGAAGGAGAGCAAACTCAACACTTAAAGAGAGAGAGAGAGAGAGAGAGAGAGAGAGAGAGAGAGAGAGAGAAAGAGAATTATGAAGGAATTAAGGGAGATTTGAAGAATTGAACTAGAGTGCACTTGAATTCAAGCCTTAGGTATGATTTTCATCCTTAATCCTTGAAGATAAAACATGTAGAAGTTGAATTCATCTAATTCTTGAGTTCTTTTGCATGTAATTGTACAATGGAGACATGTATTACCTTGAATTTGGAAGATAAGAGTTAATCATATACATACATGCTTAATTTGAGATGGAATTCATGAAATTCTTACATGCATGGTACTTTTACATCTCAACTTGAACAGTTTTTCATGTTTTCATGCTTCTCATGTCATTTGACCATATTTTGAAAGAAGGGAATTCAAGTTAAGGCATATATCGCTCATAACTTAAGATTTGAATTCAAATTTGAGAGAATGGACCATGATTTTGGACAATTGGTTTCAAATTGGAAGTGTTATCATGTTATACAATGTTTTTTTTCTCCATGTTTTTGGTATCAACTTGCAAGCTTTGAGCCTTTGGAAACATGTTTTGAACTTTAAACACAGTTTTGGAAATTCTTGAATTCGACCAATTCGCTGGAGCGCAGGAAGCAGCGCTCGAGTGTAAAAATTAAGCTCCTAGAAGTTTTATAGACAATTGCACGGTGGCTCGAGCGACAAAAGTTGCGCTCGAGCGAACCCTGTTTTGAACTGCTCTTGGCTCGAGCGAACAGTTCATGTTTTCAAACCTAAAATTCAAGCAACCAGTACTTTTACAGAGTTCTGTAGACCGCTTGAGCGACCAAAGTTGCGCTCGAGCAGAGTGCCCTGTTTCAGAAACTTTTGAAAAGCCGTTTTATGTTCCAATTTTCATTCTCTTTCATTTCTGAGCATTTTTAGGCACACATTGAGCATCCTAAGTGAATTAAAGAACACTAAAGAAGCCTAAGAAAGTTAAGCAAAGTAAAGAATGGATTGAATTGTATTATGACCTGATGTGTTGTGAATTATGTAGGGTCAAGTGCAAGGACGAATCAAGCACTGGAACACTGTGAGTAATATCTTAGTAAAGATATTTTTGTGTATGTATTATTTTCTAAGTGTCATCTATGTGGTAAGTTTTTAAACTTCTAAACTGGTACTATGAATGAGTATTCCATCTGTTGATTCGTAGTGAAATATGTGAAGCGATTGATATATGGATATGAAATGGGCCCAAGGCTGTTTGGTATATTGACAAGGATACAGATTGGGCCTAAGGTCGTTTTGTATGACTATTAAATGTTGGACCCAAGGTCGTTTTGCATACCATGGACCAAAGGTCGTTTTGCACATAATGGACCCAAGGTTGTTTATATATATATATATATAAATTGGACCTGAGGTCGTTTTGTATATGGATATGATATATGATATATTGGACCTGAGGTCGTTTTTCTTTTATATCGATTAGCAAGTATAGTTTATGGATTTTGATTTAATGAATCTTATTCATGAACCCTTTTACTCTGGTATTATTCATTGGGCATTAGCTCACTCTTTATTTATATGTATGTAAGTGAGGAAAGGGATGTCCCGCCCCAGCCTTAG
Organism: Camellia japonica; assembly: GCA_030407325.1. NCBI lineage: Eukaryota > Viridiplantae > Streptophyta > Magnoliopsida > Ericales > Theaceae > Camellia > Camellia japonica. The sequence continues at coordinate 79,674,122 of JAPPVO010000002.1, forward strand.
TGAAAGTGTGCAAGAGTACCTAGTTTTTGAATTCAGCCAAGGTTGCCTCATGCATGAAGCTTTTGATTTCCTTTTTGTTTTTTTTTTTTTTGTGGTCATGTGTGACCAAGTTGTATATAATCTTGGTTTTGTTAAGACTACTTTTGAATGATCTTGGGCATGTTTAATATGCTTATGTAAGTAATGTGTGAGCTATTATATACATATGAAAAGTTTTTATTATGTCATGTTTACATAGCTTGTTGGAAAATCTTTACATCTTGCTTCCGCATTCTGGCCCCCTATTATTAAATATAATTTGATTTTGGTCTGAGGTTGTAGGTAATCTCATGATTATTGGCCGGTTATGATCCTAACCTATAGGGGCGGGTTCGGGTCATGACACAATGGTATCAATTCACGAGTAGTAACTCGAACAATTGTCGAAATGAGCAATAGCATGTCTAGAAAAGGTCAAAGTTGCATTCATGTGATAAATATATACTTGAATGCATTGAGATTATGCCAAAGTAATCGGTAATATGCGATTGCATGACATATGAACTGTTGCCTATTTGTGTGTATGTGCCCTTTCTGTACATGAATATTGTGTATACTGTCTATATGAATTATAATGCACGTCTTATTAGATAATGGTAAGAAGAAGAGCCGATGAGCTAGAAGAATCCTCCACTACTCAGCTAGATCGAATGAAGAGAATGATGTAGGATATGGCAGAAGAAGCACTGAAGCAACAATAATAGTGGCAACAGTAGTGGCAACAACCACCACCCCCGCCTTCGGTACAATTTGTACAAGATTTGCAAAATGATGACCGAACAATAGCTCTTACCAAAGAATTCAAGAAATTAAAGCCACCACTATTTCATGGGGGTGTAGACCCATTGAAGGCTGAAGCTTGGGTCCTCGGCATTGAAATACAGAAAGTACAATTGGCCACCTTTATACTGGAGGATGAAGTAAGAAGGTTGTGGATTCTAATTCATGATGATAACAAGGGCATAGACTGGACATGGTTTCTTGCACTTTTTTATGATAAATATTTTCTACAATGTGTCCGCGATAGAAAGGTGTTTGAATTCGAAGAATTGAAGCAATGCAATATGACGAGGCCAAGCTCACTGAATTGGCTAGATTTGCTTCACACATGGTTGACACCAAATATAAAAAGGAAAAAAAGTTTGAGGGTGGTCTTCGCAATGATATTTCAGGTGAACATGTTGAAACTGCCCACTTATGTTAAAGTGCTAGATCGAGCTTTGATATCTGAAACTAACATGGCTAATCAGAGTAAACCACCAGTTGACTAGAAAGCTAAGAGGCAGGGCTTTTTCTCAAAGAAAAGATTATCAAAAAAGCAAAATACGGGTTCCTCAAGCATTTCAGGTTCCACTAGAGATACGACACCAATATGTACTCAATGTGGTAAGAAACATTGCGGGGTTTGTTACCGTATTTTTGGGGCTTGCTATAAATGTGTTGAAATGGGACAAATGGAAAGGGATTGCACCCAAATCGAGCAACAAAGAAGTGGGAAATCGGCTGCTAGTTCGATCGGATCCATCCCAAAATCGGGTAACACTATAAGGTCTGCTACTACCCGAGACACAATGAGACAAGTGTAGACACCCCATTTTTGACCGTCCTCAAGACTTGGACGTCACCGTTTGAACACACGGTGATTATCCGTGTTTGTGTTCGTCTCGAGTTCCCGGAGGCCTTGACAGCGCGCCTCGTCTCAGGACCTCCTGACTCGACTGCTTCGTGTTTGGTTTTGGCACCAAACACCTGTGTGTTTGCCTTGAAGGGCAGGGGATGGCTTGTTGGCCATCCCCACACCCCACCGGCCCTCCCATATCATCACCGGCTGCAAATTTGTGCCACCGGCAGTGTTTTCTTAAAACCTTTGGCCGGTCGGCACTATATTTAGCCGACCGGCACTTTATTGTGCCGGTGACCTATTTGGTTGGCCGGCGACCTTTCTGCATCCATTGGAGCATAGTGCATGCCAGCTGTGCCAGCTGGAATGCACCCACACCACTCCCCATGCACGGGGATGACCCCTTTGCACCTTTTAACCCCCAAACCTTCTAGAAGGTTGACCCCTTTGGCCAAGCTTCTTGGAGAAGCTTGGCCAGCTGTCTTAGCTTCCCCAAGAAGCCAAGACCCCTTTGCACCCCTTGCCCCTTTTAGTTAGCTTCTTGGAGAAGCCTTGAGCCTTGTTTTTTGCCTATATAAGCACCATCTCTCTCCCTTGGTGAGGGGTTAGCCATTTTCAACAAAAAAACCAGAGCTTCTATATCTATATATCTGCCATATACTCCCTCTCTCTACATTTTCCCTCTCTCTCCTCTTGTGTGTGTGTTTTTAGGTCTAAAAGTGTGGTTTTACCTTACTTTTGCACCAATACACACACCATCACACCTTAGCTCGAGATTGGGAGACTTGGAGGGTTGTTTGTTGAACTTTTGGACTGGTTTTGATCAATAGAAGAGGGCTGGATCATCTGTTCTTGAGGTGTTCTTCAAGGGTGAGCACTTTACTTTAGTTTTCCCGTTTTTGCAACTAGTTTTTACCTGTTTTGCTTGCTGTTTTTAGCTTTGTGTATAACATAAAAAAGTCTTATATTTTCTTGCTTTTGAACTTTCATTAAGGTCACTTTGTGGTTTGAGTGCAAACTCACCCTCTTAGGCCTTATTTTGGCCTCTTTGGTGCCTTTATTTTGAGCCTTGTTTGCTTTGTTATTTTGGTCTTCTCACCACTGAAAACCAGTGGGTTTTTAGTGGTGAGGAAGGTGGTTTGAAGTCTTGTATAGGGGAGGGACACCCCTCTCCCCTTTGTCCCTCTTTTGCCTTTGTTTTGGCTTAAAAGGCAACATGCATGCTTGCTTGTTTTTGGCGCCATTTCAGAACTTTTTTGGGTGTTTTGGATCATATTTTATCTCTGTATAATGGTGTTTTGTTGGCCTCTTGCATGCTTAACATACTTGCTTTGCATTCCTCTATTTGGCATAGAAATGCATCTTGTGTTTAGGCCATGATTCTTGCATATATTAGCATAACTCCATGAAGATGTTAGCATCATTTTGCCATGTTTAAGGGCTGTGAGCCACTGATTTTGTCATGTTGGGCATGCTTGATGTGATTGCTTTGCATTTTGGGCTTGTAAGCCTTGAGTATTTTGGCCTCTAGCATGCTCACCTTAGACCATCCTCATGATTTGGCATCATTTAGGATCATATTTCAGTCCATAAATCATGTTTGTATGTTTGTATATGTGACCTCTTTTATGCTTTGAGGATGTGTCCTTTTATGCCTTGAGATAGGCCTTGTGCATGTTTGTGTGTTTAGGGTATTTTGGGGCTACCATGTCAAGGGGTTTGGGTGTATTTTTGCATGATAGAACTCTGTTTTTGCTCGCCTAATACATGCCATGAGTGGTCATGTTAGTGGTAGTAAGATGCTCTCTTTGGTGCCTTAGGTTTAGGCTCATTAACTTGCATGCTTGTATAGCATTTTGTTCATGTTTTTGGGCATTTTTTGCCACTGTTTTGGGGAGGTTTGAGGTCTGCCCCATTGTGGTTAAGTCCACCATTGTTTGCTTATCATATGCTTGTTGCTTATTTGGTTCATTACATGTTGTCCCATGCTAGCTTCATGGCATTTTGGTCCATGGTTGCATCACATTTGCCTCCCATATGATTAGCACTATATACCTAACATGATATGTTGCATAGCATTTGGCATGCCTTGCATTTTAGCATCATATTGCATTGTTGAGCCATGTTTGCATAACATGCATTGCATTGCTTGGTTTGGGGTGTCAAACCAAGTGTGAGAAATGAGGGGTGTTTGTACTTCAAGTGACAAAACACATCTCAATTCTCATGTCACTAAGGCCCTTGATCTTGACATGATAGGGTCTTGGTTCTCATTTGTGTGTTGCATGCATATTTACATTGAATTGCAATCTTGGTCCCTTAGGCCATCATGCACCAAAAGGCATAATTGGTGGCCCAAGGACCAAGGGCCATGCTTCCTTGAGTCCCATACATGATAGGGGGCATTGGCCATGCTTACATATGCTCAAAATTCCACACCATGCACTGCTTGTCTGCTGTTGCTGTCAAAACTGTCTTCTGCAGGAATTGTTTGCCGACCGGCATAAAAGAGTGCCGACCGGCCATTTGTTTGTGGCCGATAACCTCTCAAGCAGCCGATGGTCATTTTTGAACGGCCGGTGGTTATTTCCTCCAGCCGGTGGTGTACTGCAGTGTGCTTAGAAGGTGTCCTGGGACTTTGGCAGATTTCAGGAAGGCAGGACAGTAAAAACAGAGGCAGCAGTGGTATGGTGCGGGTTTTCCGGGCAAGTTGGATCGAGCATGCATCATTCGCGCATCCCGAGGCAGGGCTGAGACCCCTTTCTTTTTATATTGGGTTTAATTTGATAATTAGAAATTTTGTAATAATTTATTTATTTATTGTTTGGACTGTAATATTTATTTGGTCCCTCCGAGTGAGGGCGTATTTGTAATAAGTGTGGGTGAGTGTGTGTATGTCTTCCAACCCCCACTTCTTTCTTCCCTTTTATTTACCTGCTTTGATGGTAGATTAGGGCATATTTAAATTAGCATACCTTATGCTATGCATGCGTGCATCCATACATTTGTCTTACATGCACCGGGCTCGGTACATCACGCTAACTGCATTGTATTTCAATTCCAAATTGAATACTTGTTAATTGTAGCATTTCACATGCCATCTTTAGGATAGCCGAGCCTATTCTAGTTGCATCCTGCTTGCGTTGCATTAGCCACTTAACATGAACTAGGATCATGCATATGATTACTAACTAGTTTCTGTTTTGGCTTGGAGTACGATGTAAGTTTTTCGCTTTAGCATATCGCATGCGTGTGAATGTTGCCATACAGCATGATTACCATGAGGCTAGCTGCTTATGTGATATAACTGCTTGAATGCCTGTGGTGGATTGTTGGAATTGTTAAAACTGTGAGTTTTAGATTGGCAAAATCTTTTTTAGAAGCCCACTCGAGGGTGGCAAAACCTGCATTTTAGCCTACTTGCGAGTAGCAAACCATTTTCAAAACAAACATGCAATGTTTTGTTCCAAATTAGGCAATTAGTCTATACTTGTTTGCTGTGCGCATAACATAGTAATTCTAGGCTAATAACCGGAATAAGAACACATAACGTTTTCAAAATCGGATATCATGGTTAGTAGAGGCCGGTCTTCGGACCGGGCGAAAGGGGGTGCTCATAGCTGACCTTCCCCGATCGTACCCAAGCTCCCGAGCCAAGACAACTTTGGTGATGACGGACACGTGGCCTTTGGCACCGAGTCAGGGTTTCCTAAATTTCCCAAAATAAAATATTTAGGTGGCGACTCTGTATCTGGCAAAGCAGTCCATGTTTGGCACTTCTTTTCAAAAATCTGTTTTCTCAAAAACGATTTGCCGGATTTGGACTCTTTGGTTCAGATTTAGAACCGACAACAAATTGAGTCCGAACTGTAGCCGAGGTCCCTCGCGGGCTTGTTACAGTTTCTGGCGACTCTGCTGGGGATTTTAGAGAGCTTGACTCGAACTCGTGATATCCTGTTTTGATTTCATTTATGTGTTTCTTTGCATTGCATGTGCATTGGTGCGCCTAGGACACCGTGTTGGCCATCTGCATTCCTGAACGGTTTGCCGGAGGCTTGTCTTGTCAAGGCATGACCATAAGGCTGACCGGTTGCGGGCTCTGACAGTATGGGAACACAAACCCCGTTTTACCGGGGCACCCTTTTTGACCATTCGACCTAGTGCATATCGAAATCCATAGTGACCATTCCAAACTAGGACAGGTTGCTTACCCGATATAGGTTGTTTGAAACCGCTGCGTGCGTAGTGAAACCCTAGCTCCTGACAAAATAGGACAGGGAAACCCTACCCCAACATAGGGGTGTATTGGCTCTCTTTTACATGCTATGTGCTTTTAGAGTGTATCTCTACAGGAATGCGCATATCAGTTTGCAAGTTTTGGTATCCGGCCTGAGGGCACCAGTAACAGTATTTTGGGGAATCAGTTATCTGTGGGTACCAGATTCAGACATGGGGGCAATGATTCAGAAACAGTGATCAGTATTTGAGGAACAGTGTATCCAGTTCACTAGCAGTGTGTTATGATATCCAACCGTGTGTTGTATGTTTATTTTATGCCGTTATGCTGTCCAATTGTCTGTTTATTTATACGCTTTATTTATCTTTTTACTAGGTAGTTGAGCACGATTGCTTCTGACCCAGTAGATATTCCCCAAGCACTCTGGATTAGAGGTCGTCGACTCCATCGATCTGAGGATCTGGTAGACGGACAACCAGTGTACTACTCACTACCCCCGGTTACTAGACGGAGGTCAGTCAGGCAGAGGACATCAGCACAGCAGTCAGTTCAGAGGGCCTTATCTACCCCACCTGTGTTCAGTAGGGATCAGGGTTCCGTGTCACCAACAGAGAGAGAATATATACCGGTAATTCAACCAGAGCAGAATAGTATGGCTAGTTTAGAGGAGATGGTGCGCCACCTCCAAGAGAGCATGAAAACAATGCAGCAGGATGCCGTCCGTCAGGCAGAATTCGCCAGGCAACAGGCCACAGTTGTGAAGGAACAGGCAGAGACAATTGCCAGGCTAGAGCAGCAAACCGGAGCATCTGCTTCGCATCAAGCTCCTCCCCCACCAGGAGTTCCAAACCTCGGGGAGACAGCCAATGTTCAGAATGATACAGAACTTCCCACAGGACCACCCCCACCTCCGATCCTACCTCAAATCCAACCTCAGCTATCAAAAACACCCACCAACCTACCGGACTCTCCCTTTGAGTTCGAGACTGACCCTACCGCACTGAAGTTAAGCAAGCTTGAAAAGCTGTTCAAGAGATCTCAGGGAGTCAAGACTATCCCCGATATTGAAGATGGATACACCGATGCAGCTGTGACGCTGCCCGACAGATTCAAAATGCCTCATATTGATCGATTTGATGGGTCCGGGGACCCCATGGTGCACTTGAGACTGTTTTCAGATATCCTAAGGCCAATGGGCCTCAGTAGGCTTCAGAAGTTGTCTTTATTTGGCCGGACCTGTCGGGTGTGGCGGCCATATGGTATGCCAAGCTAGAAGATGACGTTAAGAGGAATTGGGACGAAATGGCTGAGGCCTTCATCGCGCAGTACTCATACAATACACAGATTGAGATTACGACCCGTGATCTCGAGACGACTAGGCAAGAGCCTAAGGAGAGTTTTTCAGAGTTCGTAACCAGATGGAGGGCCAAGGCTTCGATGATGACCTTGAGGCCTACGGACAAAGACCAGATTCGGATGATTGTGCGCAATCTTCAGCCGAAGTTGATGCAAAAGATGATAGTACTCCCCTTTCCTACTTTTTCTGACCTACATGAAATGGGGGTGCAGATTGAAGATGCCTTGAAGCAAGGCTTGATTGATAACGATCGGGAGCAACCCCGAAGGACCTTCAACCGCAACACTAATGCAGGCCCGAGTGGCACTACTACTACGAGAGCCTCCGAAGTAAGCATGGTCACCGCCAACCCCCCACCAAGAGCCATGGCAGCTACGCCATTCTCCGGTGCGTCCGGAAGCAACCCGCAAACAGCTAAATACCCACCCAAGAACACCAGAACCTTCGCCCCACTTTACATGCCCCTGTCCAAGGCTTTAGGGGTGCTAATAAAAAAAGGGCATCTGAAGCCCCTGGAGCCGCGGCCCCTACCAGAAAAACTTCCTCCTACCCATAACCCAGCCAAGTATTGTGCATTTCACCAACAGCACGGTCATGATACCGATTTGTGCTTCCGGTTGCGTCATGAGATTCAAGATCTCATCGATAACGGGGTGATTTTGCCTCCCGAGAAGCCCAATGTTACTACAAATCCCCTCCCCACACATAACCAAGTTCCACCACCCAAAAGACTCAATTTCATCCATACTGGGCCGTGTCCTACGACCCTAGTATCTATATCACACCTACCCACCTGCCCAAACCGGAGGTGTTTCTTCCCGATTGCACCGACTTGTGCATGATGGACATCTCCATGATCCAACCTGAGCCAGCGGTGGTGACCACCGAGAACAGGAGAGAGGAGATCCCAAAGGAAAAACAGGTGGTTGAGCCAGAGTCCGCGGAAGCGGGGAATTATGTTGAGAAGACATATAGTCCGGATGACTACATTTCATCAATAGGCCAAGATGGGCCCGGAGTAGAATTGCCAACAGAGGGAGAGTTGTGTGTGATTCACGGGGATAGTTTGGGACAGGGAACAGATGGTGTAACAGCTGTGGGGAGGACCTTGCCGATCTCCAGTTTTACAGTGACCAAGACCCAGAGGATGCGGCAGTCGCATGGTTCGATTATGAGAATTCAGCAGAAGTTACTGGGTGGTTGGACGATCAACCTGATGTGATAGGAGAGTTTCAGTCAGAACAGGGCTCAGCAGGGTTGAGAATGTCAGTGACGGCCGGAAGGGTCGAAGAGCAGGGTACATCGCCGGAGGGCACCGGTGTCAAGAATTTCGCCCGAGATTGGAATATTTTGAGTACGGGGATTATCGAACAGTCAGTCATGTCGGAGCAAGTAAGTTTTGAAGATTCCGAGAGAATCAGGAAGGCAAAGGCCCATGTGGGAGTTGAAACTGATGTGTGCACGAGGACCGAGAATGTTGCGGGCAGGTGGATGGAAGATGCTGCAAGCGCAAGAACAGTCATACCAGAGCCGGACAGGTGTCTGTCGGTCGCTGATGGAATGTGGTGGGAAGATGAGGACTTATGTCTTGCCCACACGGATGAAGATTGGGGGAATAACCAACCTGATGACACCTGGTACCTTGGAGAGGTCGACCACATGACGCGGAGTGGGCGGTATTTCAAACCCCCACACTTAGATCAACCAGAGGCCTCGGGGAAGGATAGAGAAGCTGAGAAGCAAAAGGAGAAGCAGCTTGAGGAGGAAGCTGTACTCAAACAGCTAAAAAAGATACAAGCAGACATCTCCATCTGGGGACTGCTCATGGCCTCACGAGTACATAGGCAGGCTGTCCTGACAGCTATGGATAAGGCCAAACTCTCTATAGAGACTACACCAGAGCAGCTGGTTGGGCTGGTTTTTCCGGAAGGAGGTTCCCCGGCATTAACCTTTTCAGACAAAGAACTGCCGCCTGAGGGCGTAAATCACAATAAACCCCTCTACATCTCCGTGGAATGTAGAGATAAGTGGATACCGGTGGTACTTGTCGATACCGGGTCTGCCATCAACGTCTGCCCAGCAAGGACGGCGTACGCGATTGGTTTGAAAACTGCAGATTTCGTACCAATAGCCCAAGTCATCCGGGCATATGACAATACAAGTAGAGAAGTAATGGGAACAGTTAAGGTTCAGACAAAGGTTGGGCCGGGACGACACGAGATAGATTTCCATGTCCTAGAAGTTCCCGCAACTTTTAATTTGCTTTTAGGGCGGCCGTGGCTGCATCAGGTGAAGGCAGTGTCATCTACTTTGCACCAAGTGGTGAAATACCCCTACGGAAAGGGAGTAGCCATTGTCTTTGGAAATTCATCAATCCACCCACCACCGGAAGTATCCACGCCTGTTCTAGAAATTGAACATGGTATGGAGGATGTGTTCATATCAGGCTTCACCTTGGCCGAGGCTCAGGTCGTACAGAATATCATGGCTGCTAACGAAGGGATATATGTCAGTGCCCAAGCAGTGTATCTCATGAACAAGCTCCAATACATCCCCGGGATGGGATTAGGAAAGAGCGGCCGTAAGGGCATCGCAGCATTGGCCGAAGTGCCGCACAACCCCCATACTTTCGGCCTGGGTTATCTGCCCACCAAGGAAGATTGGGTAAGGAAAGGAAAAGAGATGGCTGGAAGAGCCAAAGCAAAACAGATGGGGAAACCCTTTGAATTGATGCATCGGCCCATTCGGGGTACCCTAAACGGACGCTTCGTCCGGGAGGGGGAGGATTTTCCATTCTGTGGTTTTTCGGAGCCATGGCTGAATGCAGAGAAGAAGCACGTGCCAGGGTTCGAAATTTTCTTTGACCTACAGTTAGCTGGGATGATGATGTTGCTGGAGAGCAGACAGACCCAACAGTTGAGGATGAGCATAGCAAAGAATTGGAGTCTGCGGACACAGAGTTTGAAATGGGGGTAGCACTGGCATGTCTACTTTCAGATCCTTGATCGACCAGTTGTGCTTGGGGGATAACTCCTCGGTGTCCATGATCGGAGATGAAACGGCTGCGGGCCTACCAGCAGCTATTTTGGATGCATCCATCGCACCCTCCCTCACCTGGCAGTACGAGGAGGGTTTTTGTCAAGCAGCACCGGGTCAGGTAGTGAGCCGGAATCTGATTCCACCGAGTCTTGTGAGTCGGAATCAGGTTCCAGCTCGTCTGAGTCTGAGTCCGGTATTCCTGGGGGTGATAACCCGGATGCCACAGTCCTGTCCAGGTCGTCTTTTTCGTTCTCTTTTGAGTCTGTTGTAACAGAAGAATTGGACGGTTTGGAAGTACATAATGAGAATGAGGTGAATGTGGTTTCCGAGTACTTTTCTGTGCCTTTGATTTATTGCTTAAATCAGGACTTTCAAAATTTTTGATGAAAACGACGAGGACGAAATTCCTCCGGTTTTGCAACGACTAATTGAACAAGACAAGAGCAGGAGAGGTTTGTTAAACCCTTAATTGATGAAATCACTACCGTGAACATTGGTACTGAGAAGGACCCGCGGCTGGTCCAGATCGGGTCCACGTTGTCTTCGAGGAACGCGAGCGCTTAGTCGCTTTATTAAAAGATTTCAAAGATGTTTTCGCGTGGTCCTACGAAGACATGCCTGGAATCGATCCTGAGATTGTACAGCACCGGATCCCTCTTGACCCCGAGGCCCGACCTGTCAAACAGAAACTCAGGAGGATCCGCCCTGATTGGGCCATTAAGATCAAGGAAGAGGTCACCAAGCAGATTGACGCAGGCTTCCTGATTGTATCCGAATACTCGACTTGGTTGGCCAACATTGTTCCAGTGCCGAAGAAGGATGGCAGAATCCGGGGTATGTGTGGATTTCAGGGATTTGAACAGAGCCAGTCCGAAGGATGACTTTCCCTTACCGCATATCGACGAGTTGGTAGATTTCACAGCGAGGCATGCTTTCCTTTCGTTTATGGATGGCTTCTCAGGATATAATCAGATAGTAATGGCACCCGAAGACCGGGAAAAGACTGCTTTTACCACCCCGTGGGGTACATATTGCTACAGAGTGATGCCATTTGGGTTGAAGAACGCTGGGGCTACATATCAACGGGCAACCACAATATTACATGACATGATCCATAAAGAGGTCGAGGTGTACGTGGACGACATGATTGTCAAGTCCAAAGAAAGAGAGGGCCACTACACCGCCTTGCAAAAGTTTTTCCAAAGGATCAGAGAATTTCGGCTGCGGCTGAATCCTCAGAAGTGTACGTTTGGTGTTACAGCGGAAAAATGCTGGGATTTCTGATTACACAAAGGGGCATCGAAGTCGACCCTTCCAAAATCAAGGCCATCTTAGAAATGCCACCACCAATGACTGAAAAGGAGGTGCGAGGCTTTCTGGGTAAAGTGCAATTCATAAGGCGGTTTATCTCAAAACTAACCTTAACTTGTGAACCACTTTTTGGTCTCTCTGAAGAAAGAAAGGAAAGAAGTTCCAATGGGACGGCCGATGCCAAGCAGCATTTGAACAGATTAAAGAATATTTACAGAATGCCCGTGTTGTCACCACCAAAGCCAGGGAAACCGTTGATATTGTATCTTTCAGTAACTGAGACTACAATGGGCTGCATGCTCGCACAAGAGTCGGAAGATAAAGTGGAAAGGGCCATCTACTATCTGAGCAAGAAGATGCTTGGATTGAGACCCGCTACACTCCGCTGGAGAAGGCTTGTTTGGCCTTGGTATGGGCTACCAGGAAGCTGCGGCACTACCTGTTAGCTCACTCTGTAATGTTGGTTTCACGACTCGATCCCATCAAATATCTTTTCGAGAAAACAGCACTTACGGGTAGGCTAGCTCGTTGGCTGCTGTTGCTCTCCGAATTTGATCTCAGTATGTGACGCGCAAGTCAGTAAAAAGGAGAGCGAGAGGTAGCAGAGTTCCTTGCGGACCACCCGGTTGAAGGGGATGAAGCGGTTGAGTACCTATTCCCAGATGAAGTATTCTGCACATCGAAGATGAAACTTGGACGATGTACTTTGACGGAGCGTCAAATCAGTACGGGTATGGGATAGGGGTGTTGCTGATAGCGCCTGACGATTCCCGTATCCTTTTAGCATTCAAGCTTCGGTTCAAAGTCTCGAACAATGAGGCAGAGATGAGGCATGTATTGCCGGTCTAGAAGCTGCCCTAGAACTAGGGGCAAGGCGATTGGACGTCATTGGAGACTCGAACCTTGTTGTGTCTCAGGAAAAGGAGACTGGAAAGTTAAAGAGGAAAAGATGATAATTTACCACCAGACCTTGGATTTGTTAATTCCTCGGTTTGAGAAGCTAAATTTTCACTCACCTAGTAAGAGAGAAACAACAGGTTCGCGATTCGTTAGCAACTCTATCTTCATGATAGATAGACATCCCATCTGGAGTCCGGATGCGTCCAGTCATT